>JAGVSP010000308.1:0-212101 GCA_022494985.1 Micrasema minimum
ATGGTTCCCGCTTTTTAAACTGTTTCCGGTAAGCTAATTGTATTTCATTTGCATTTTTTTTCACTGCAATTTTTTTCATAAAATGAGTGCTGTATGATATCATATGACATCTTTATAAATATTAGGTCACATCTTATGTATTGTAGATTTTTATCATATTTTTTTTAATTTGTGGAAAATGATAATATTAATTTTATTTCATATCTCTGAGACAAATAAAAATATAAACTTTTCTATACTTACTGAAAAAAAACTAATTTATGAAAAACTGCATCCCTTTAAATTGTCTTTTGCGTGTGATTTAATTTCAAAATAACCCATATACTGCCTTTACAAATTACTAACTAACTCACCATCACGTTATTTCCCCGAAGGGGTAGACAGAGAGGATAGAACGCCACACCACTCTGTCCTGGCATACTTCTCTTGCTTCCTCCACATTCATACATCTTCTCATGCACGCACGTCGATTATTCCGGCTTCTTACATGCCCATTTTCAAGCACTTGTTTTACTTGATCATGCCATGTCTTTCTCGGCCTTCCTCGACTTCTACACGCAGGCACACTCGCGTCTTAGATTATTTTAGCCGCTCTTTCATCATTCATTCTCTCTGCATGACCGAACCATGTTAAAAGACCTTTCTTAATTTTGTCTATAATGCTTTTTATCTCAGCCTTGCATTCTGCTCTAATTTCGACATTAGTGCACCTATCATTGTATAGTTTTACCACACATTCATATATAGTTTCCTATCATATATAGCACATATATCATATATTTTACCACAAATTATGTAAATTGAATGTAAAAACATTACTTAATACTAAAAACACTTAAATTTTCGTTCTTATGTCCACGTTATAATCATGTGATAAACAACGGTGTCCCGAATTTATCTTTGATTTAGGAACATTTTCAAACGTCTCCGTATAGAAATCCATACAATTTAACGAAATTTAAATTCAGGCTGTATTATTGTATTTTGATTATTATACTAATCATATTGTTTTCATGTACTATTGAAGGTGCTCCTTACAATAGTCCTGATGTGGTCCCTGTGTGGTATTCTGACCATCACAGATGTGTTGCCAGCAGGTCACGCTGCACGTACTGACCTGAAGCTCTCCATCATCACTGATGCTCCGTGGTTCCGATTTCCTTACCCAGGTTAGTATTATCTGCGTCTGAGGAAGTAGTGTGGCATTCTATCCTCTCCGGAAACGGCGTGATGATTAATGAGCTACTTTTAATGGAATCTTGCCGACCGTTTCAGGTCAGTGGGGTTGGCCTACTGTAACATTACCCGGAGTTCTGGGGATGTTAGCTGGAGTACTTGCGTGTACTGTGGAGTCCATCAGCTACTATCCAACAACTGCTAGAATGTGCGGTGAGTCTTTGGTATACTAATAACCATAACAAAACAATTGAAATATTTATCGTACTTCTGATTATTTTGAGAATTTAATTAAGTTTCCGCGCACTCGTCAAATGAATAGATAGCGTACTGGCATTTGTTTTCGCTTTCCTGCTGTGAAAAGTCTGAAATTCATAAAATAACAGTCAAATCAAGGCTAAAAGAGAAAAAAATAGTTCGAATTTTGTTCTTGACAGAAAAATTTGAATTCAAATTCTATGCGCAGAACGTAATTTAGGTTCGGACTGAGATCTACTATAACTTTCAGCAAGAGTGATTTACGTAGATTGAATCCCATTTTGCTATAACACATTGATACTTGATACCACAAGTTGCTTCGGCCGATTATGGTCGATAGCCTCTTTATTGATTGCTTTCTGGCTACTGTATGTTATCTAAGAATAATTTTAACTGCAATATATTTACTTCTTTAACTTTAGGTGCCCCACCTCCCCCATTGCACGCCATCAACAGAGGTATAGCAATAGAAGGATTTGGAACAATGTTAGCTGGTCTATGGGGATCTGGTAATGGAACTAATACCTTTGGAGAGAACGTTGGCGCTATTGGAGTCACTAAGGTTGGTGAATGTAAAATCAACCATATTCTTCTTCTTCTGAGTCATTATTCTAGGATTGGTCTTCACGAAGCAGTCGATCCTTCAGCTCGTCCCTGTCACCTGCCAGCGCGCACATCTACAATCACCTGGTCAATTCATCTATTTCTAGTGTGATTTCTGAGATTATTGCCCTCAATCATTTCCTCGACGATGGTAAAGAGCGGGCGCCTGATAATATTATTTATGTTGCTGCTAACTTCATATATTATTTTTAAATCAATTATTTTTTATTGTTAACTCTTTACCTTCATGATTTTAGTTCCAGCATCTTTCAAGTGTCGATATCTTTAGTACTGCGATAAATTCAAAACTGTCTAATTCACCATTTCTTTTTCACGTCATCTTTAGGTTGGTTCACGACGTGTCATACAGTGGGCAGCCATCTTGATGATCTTACAAGGATTGATCAGTAAATTTGGAGCTGTTTTTATAATCATTCCTGAACCCATTGTTGGTGGACTCTTTTGCGTTATGTTTGGTATGATTACTGCATTTGGTAAGTGGAGATTTTTTAAATCTCTTAATTCTTATAACCGATTATTTTTGGACCCAATGATAATTCCGATCTTTGACTTAGACGGTCCTAATTCTGCCTGCTAAAAATGTCTACCACTGTTACTACTTTCCCTTATCCGCACCCAATGGTGCATAGGGCACTGCATCGGTACCTACACCAAGTGCAGTGTACATTGATCATTTTATTACGTGAAGGTAGGATGATCAGTCTTACGCTTCAGTACCAGCCCAAGGTATCACACATGAAATATTAATATGAAAATCACATGTCTCTATTTGTGTATATCTCCGGATTTTTGTATCCAGTTTTCGAAGGCCGGGGATGCGATATTATTACATTCCAAATGAAATTAGTTTTTCCAATACTTCGATTTATAAATTTGCTGTTCAAAGTTCTTTTATGGGGTCGGTTGTCCTCCATTATTGCAACATATTGCTAACTGGTAAAATAATAATAAATGTAAGTGTACCAAGTACTTTTATTTAACCTTTATAACTTATTTTAATTTATTACGTTTTTTTTCTTCTTATAGGTCTCTCAGCTTTACAATTTGTTAACTTGAACAGCGCCAGGAACCTGTACATCATCGGCTTCTCCATTTTCTTTCCTCTGGTCCTCAGCAAGTGGATGGAAGCTAATCCTGGCGTCATCCACACGGGATCCGAGATCCTGGACTCCGTCCTGGGTGTCCTGTTATCTACTTCCATCCTGCTGGGCGGGATCACTGGCTGCTTGCTGGATAATTTGATTCCAGGCAATTAGAAAATAAAAATATTGAAATGGTGACTACACTGATACAAAAATAATTTATTGCAGTTTTTAAAAATAATTTTAATATAAATGGCTTGTAGGTTCACCAATTTTTTTGTGAAGGCAGAAAAATAAATTTAAAAAAACTTTCAGCTAACTATCGATACAAGCCGTTTGTAATAGGGTTCTTCCCGATAGCATGAATATGCTTGAAAACGCTATAAATATTTAAAGTTTATTTTTGCAATTCCAGCGATATAAAACACAATGATCAAAAATTTTGTTTTCATTTATAAATTTATGTTTTAAAAACACGAAATTACGAGTGACTTTTAACGCCCGTTATTGGCTAATGACGTCATACCCGTCGACCGTGGAAGGCGTGAAATTCATTCCGTAGTGAGCGCCTATACTGCTGTGTGACGTCACACCGCATGCGCGCCAAATGGAGGATTTTGCGAGCGATTTGAAAAAGCGCCATTTCAAACCGCGCTAAAAAATTCATATGACATCGTAAAAATTTTAAAAAAATTCCCTTGATATTGTAATTTTTCAATCATTTTTTTGAAATAAATAATAAAAAATTCGGGAAGAACCCAATTATAATAAGCAAGGTGCGATCATTTGAAATTTGAGTTTTGTAAAGGCTTAAACCTAAAAATTGATTTATCATATCTGATTCACAAACAGATTGCATTGATCGTTTTGTAATTTTATGTTTTGTTTTCCTGCATTCACAAAACATTTTGGTGTATAAGCCTTCGAACAAAAATTTCAGAGACATTCCATACTTTCCACCGTGTTTAAGGTGTCTAGTTACCCGCTACGTCACTCACTACATCATCAGTATGCATCTACGTCATCACTAGACATCTACGTTACACGTTTCGCGTATTGGCCTGAGTGCTGCAGTCTTTGGACGGTGGAATTTGATTATAAGCGGTGTTATGAAATTAACCCTAGGAAGCGTATATTTTTTTAATAATTTGTATGGAAACGCTCCTTCTAGTAAATTCTTGTTAGAATGTATAAGCCTATTCAATCAATAACATTCAACTATCAATCCAAATTATTTTCATTTCCAGTATAAAATATAGTATTTTCAGGATCTGATGAAGAGCGTGGTTTGGAAGCTGGGGGAAAGAGATGGCCTTAAACCCCCCTGAGGACCATGACGATAATTCGGTCCATATTCCCGACACATATGTTCCCTATAGGAATGAACTGCCTTACCAGGTAAAAACTACCAAAATACAGTTGTAGATATTTTTAAAATAACAATTTTCATTATAAAAGTGACAATCCGTCGGCAGTTTGCGTCAGAGCTGCGAGACGCGGACCCGACTTGGGAGGATGCACGGGAACTGGCGGCCGATAGCTTGGCTTGGAGGCAGTTTGTGGAATCCATATGCTTCACATAGGGAGCAGATATGATATGACGATGATGATGATGACGTATTCATAATTATGTTAAAAGGGCGATTTTGAGAATAAATTGGGTACGATGAAATTTATTTAAATTCTTTTTTTTTTTTTTTTTTTTTTTTTTTTATTTATAATAAACAATTTTACAAACTTGAAAAACTTAAAATTAAAATTAATACATCAATCTTGTCCCGATAAACTGTATTTTTATACAATTTGTCATCGGGTGCAACAAAAAAAGCGTGGTTTGGAATAAAATAAAATTATAGCTGTTTTAGAGTGCAAAGTAAAGTAAAAATAAATTAGTCTAAGAAATAATATTTAACCATAAAGAAAAAGAAAAAAGAAAAAAGAAAAAGAAGAAAGAATTTAGAGATACTAATAGATTCAATACAACGTCGAACGATTTAATATTCTTAGTCAAATCACGAATCAAGCAATCAAATTTTTGTATCTATCGACTGAGTATAATTTTTTTTTTAATTCATTGGTAAATTAAGTAATTAATTTTTAGATTAATGCATAAAAAATATGCGTATTATTTTTCTCTGTGAATTTATTGTCTTTTTCAATTATTGAGTACTCTAGACCAGTATAAATTAATATAAAGAATATAAGATCCTAATTTTTTTAATTTCACGATAAAACTTTCTAGAATCCACTTGAAATAATTGAATGGTGTAATGCATTAACCAGTTATGGGACTCAAACTAGTACAATGATTATTTATCAATTTGAATTCATTTTCATATCATCAAAAATTTTATTTTTTTGACTCTGGAGTACTACTCAAAAAAATATAAAAAACCTGCAACAGGCACAGACTGATTATTATTGTTTAAAACCGTCCAAGTTAATTATTTCCAAAAGTTCTAATAATTAAAAAACCATGTTTTTTTTTCAGAATGAAATGGACGTCATATTTACCTTTTCTTCCTACGTACAGAGCGGGACAATGGACAAAAATATTAGAAAAAAAAACAACCTGATTCGAGTTTTCATTTGTTATGAAAAAAATACAAAATTACGGATAATAGTAATTAAAAAATGTTCGAAAAGTGAATTCCAAAAACAGAATGGAACGACAAATAACCTAAAATGCTTTGCTTATAACCGTAATTTATACTTTTTAATATCCTTACATCTCTTTGACATAAGTAAGCTGTTTCTTTCTTTTCTGGGTAAATAAGATAAGTTTATCGTTTTTTTTTTTAGATATTTTTAAATATACATGATGTAACAAAACTCGTAGTACAACTCGAAAATTGGTGTTTCTCTACATCATATTTGGAGTCAAATGTGTGGGATGATTTTTAATCTAAGCTTCAAAAAAAAAAAAATTCTCTATAAATCTTAGATTTTTTCTAAAAAACTTCTTACTCAATTTTCTAAAAACTATGGGTCAAATAAAAATAAAAAATCTACAAAATCGACTCCAAATATTATGTAGATTCACAGGTTTCCCGCTTGTACATCAAACTTTCTTACACCGTGTACATTCGACAATTTGCTCAAATAAGAGTACTTCAATTTCAGGACTACTTTCAAGTAGTCAGATATAAATTTTATTTGCCAAAAATGAGCTGTGTTGAAGTGGGATTTAAACCTAGATATTCATATCCTGAATCCGCGACTCTAACCACTAGACCACGACCCGGCTGAAATTAAATAAAAACATGAAACATATGGGAATAAAAACCATTAATCGTCTTTAGTTTTTCATTATTCGCTAACCTACATAAATATCCATAATTTAACAGTATTTGATAGTGTACAAAAGAAAAAAATAGCTTTAGCCAGTAATAATAAATAAAGATTACAATGATCTATAAAAAAATCGATTCAGACAGCACAGTGCCATATGCACAGTACTTAAGTATTCTAAATGCAAATTTCGTACGAAAGCTCTCAACGGAATGCGCAAATAAATAAATTACAAGTATTGAGATACGTTGAAAGAGATAATTTAATTTGTACTTTTCTGAACACAGTATAAAATGTATGTATGTAAAATACTTTGAAACAATAATCGAACAGAGTACGATCTTGGAAAACCACTTGAGCGCATAATGAACCCATCGATATTAATGATTGCATCTCAAGATAGTGTACCGTGAAAACTGTTACTAACGGGGAAACTGTTTTATCAACAGTATGGCGTGGAAATATACGGGAAATTGCAGAAATAGGGCAGCGAAGTACGTGTCCCACCCAATTCTAAGAATTACAGACGCTCGCCGCTCGCCCTTTGCAGAACTAACATATATATTTTCCATAGTATACACCTACTAGGACGAGCGCCATTTTCATAAAGACTCGTCTACACGACGCATTTTATAAAAAATCAAACGACGAAATTCAATTTTAAATGTCACATTTACGGACGAGTAGAGTGGGAAGATAAAACGCTTTTTTATGCACCTATCTTTATACACACACATCACTTTATCACGTCAATGCAAGTCCGCATTTGAACAATTTAAATGTGTGTAATCAAGTAAGTCTCTTATTTGCGATAGGTACTCTAACTGTAAACTTTCGCTTTGTCAATCCTATATACTGTTATTATTTTTATAGAAACTATGTACAAATAAATATTTTATTTCAATATCACTATTGAAAACCTTTTAAGAGTGCAACCTCGAGTTACCTCATTTAAATAACTAATAAAACGGTGTGCGCTAATACTCTTCGAAATTCAATCCAGTGCACACCACTTCATTCTTGTACTCTTCTGTAGTTTATAAATTAATTTATTGTTGGATAGTCATTTAGGCTCATGTGATTTAAAATAAAGTAATTTGAATATGGAAATAATGACTTATTCCTAATTTCCTTTGTTCTCTATTCTGGAAAATTCTAATAGGAAAAACTTACGGTGGAGACGCAGCTTTACCCCGTAACAACGTAGGCTGCGCGCGCAGGTGTTCCACCCAGCCAGTCGGGAAACTGCTCTTCACTTCATCTTCAGTCCGTAGCGAGCGTCCATCCCGTGAGGCCGCGTCTGGCCAGCTCCCACCAAAACAGATTGTGCTAGCCACCACACCGGACGGCCACACCACGGATCAACAAAGACAACACCCGGGTATTCACGAAAACCGCGGGAAAAGGAACTATTACCCCGAAAAAGAGCGGGAGATATAAAAACAATTGAAACGCGTTGCTGAAAAACCACCATCTTTTATACTGTTTACGCTGCGCCGCTAGAACCAAGCATAAATACAAAACACTTTTTTTCATTTTAGAACTTTCTTTTGAAACAAAGAGTCTTCTGATGTTGTTTGTGTACAAGCTACAAACATGTCGGTAGTCTAGCATTTTTAATTTTGAAAACCATTTTTCTCCTCGACCAAAATTAATAAAAGTTTAGTTTTTCCCTTCAAAATTTAACCGTTTATGGCTGTGTCGTGACTTGTTGACATGATTTTGTGATATATTCCATAGATTTTACATTAGTGCGGACTTTGCCGGTGATTTTTGGACCAGCGGGCGGAGGACTTCGGGAGATTTTTTCGTTTTTTTGACTTAAAGAAATCAGGTAAATATTGCATCTTTTGCATAAATGTTGCGTAGTTTACATGTCTGTACCCTATTTCTAAACTGTTTTATTTTAAAACTCTTCTCATTGCCAACGATTCTCCTATCTAGTTAGGGGAAATTAATCCAAAACCTGATACCTGGGTAAAACCGGTACCATAGTTATTTCCTTTAAATTAAGTTTTATTCTATTATAGTACACAATCATTGGCCATTCAATCTGTCCACAAATGCTTGACTTGGTGCGTGCATGTTCAGCACAATTTTATATTAGTTTTGCCCATATTTTTTGAATTTTTAAAAGAATTTTTAAATATCTGCAGATTCGACAAAAATAGAAAGGTTTTTTATTGGTTATCTTCTATCCTTCAAATGGTCACGTTTTTATTTTTGTGACTTCAAACTACGGAGTACCTACCCGATACAAATCTAAGATGAAAGAACATTCATAATTAAAAGAAGAGTTTTAACACTAAACTATTTTTATTTTAACAACATTCTACAAACAAAGAACAAAAAAGTTTATTACCTACGATCCATCATCAGGAATCGAGAACGACTAAAATGATTAATAGAATAATAATTGAGTAAAATATTGTGGGGCTGAACGAGTTTTGGGTAAAGTGTATGGGTATAAGTCATGAGAAGTAAATCTAGAAAAGCTGCACGGGTTGGCAGCATTATGACTTGGGCATGTATCCGATTCTGACCCGATCAGTTCTGGGGCAAAACCGTAAATTCATGCCGATTGACAAATTTATTTTTATGCGTTATTTAATTATAATGTACTATATTTTTTACACTTTCTACCCTGTAATAATCTAAATTTTAATTTATTCTTCATGCTTATTAATGTGACTCCTAATTCACCCTTGAGTACCCGGTTTTGGACCAGTATCCCCTACCTACTGGTCCAAAATACTATTGTATATTCAGACTCAATACAAATTCACACAGAGCCAAAAAGCACTCTTTATCCATGGATAACCATAAAATATAAATGAACACTTTATGAAACCCAGTCATAGCATATGAGCTAATCACTACACCACGAGGCGGGGAAGATACTGAAATTTTCCTGAATATTTTTTTCAGGAAAATGTTTTTTATTTATTTATATAACGCAGCAAAATGAAGTGACGTGATTTATTTCACACTTTTGTGAAACTAGTTTAAAGATTTACAAAATCTTAAAACTCAAAGTTGCTAAGTGAAATGTTAATTTTGTATAAAAACGAAAAAAGTCTGTTCAGGAAATAATCCTTTGTCTATAAAAAATATATTAGAATTTTCAGCAATTTACAGTAATTTTTATGATTTTGTCCTAGTATAAAATAGAATAAAATTGACATAAGAATTTTAACTATTTTTTTTCAATGATTTTTGTTAAAAAAATACGTTATCATTCATTCAACTATTCCAGTTTTATAATTATTTTTGTTGATGTTATTACTTATAGTAAAATGAAGAATTTATACCTATTGTAATAATAATGACCATAAAAAATAAATGTTGAAAGAAACAAAAGAAATGACGTTGGTAATGTTCCAATTTACAAGTCACAAACGAAGAACACACAATTTCATGTATCATGCATCCTCCTAAGTTCTACGTCCCGCAGCTCTGACGTAAACTTCCGACGTTGTCAACAGTGGACGCCCAGGATGCCGAGAACCCGACGCCTTGTAAAATACATTAGATAGCATAATATATGTACCTACTAACATACAATATTTCGTGAAATTCTCCTCCTCTTAGATTAAATCTTAACCAAGTAAAAATTTTACTTCTAAAAAGGTCATAATTAAGTTCTAGAACCGTTTTAGAACCTAATTATGACCTATTTAGAACTTATTTGTTACTTGGGTAGGTCCGCTACTGTGCACTGGTGCTATAATACCACCTATGATAATATTGGCGATAGTATGGTGATCAAATAGGCGGCATATAATATTTTCATAGTTTTACATCACTACGTCACTACCCCAGGTCAGGGGTCGACAGACCACGGTTCGCGGCTCTTTCCATAGTGTATTTTACGTCATTATTAATACATATTCTTCTTCTTTCGCCACGTTCGCTGCTATGTGGAGCATGTGGACATCACAAGATCCCTCCAGGACACCCTGTCACCAGCCAGCTCTCTCGCCTCCTCCCACGTCAGGCCCGCATCCATCATCATTGGTTGCGATAAAGTAATAGTAGTAGTGATATGTCATATTAATACATATGACTACTACGATCACCTTATCGCAACCAATATCGCCATAACGCAATCTTATATAAATGACTCTTATTGTTTTGCATATTGTATTAGTATTAAAATTTCAATATTCAATTAGTATGTAATGTTTACAATGCTGTCATATTTCGAAATAACTATCACAGAAATCATTAATATTATACTTGATGTTGCTAAATTTTCATTTTGACATTTCCATAGTTTTGTCATACTATTTTTTCTGATAATTACCACCTTTTTCGCATTCTTTGAAAAAAAAAAACCTAATATTTATGAATTTATTCTTTATTTTCTTTCACGCCATCAAGCAGAACTAACATAATATATATCTGTGTAAGGACATCGCAATTACAATTGACATCTCAACAAAGATGAGAAGATTGGAAGGAAATATGGATATATAGGCGTTTACAGGGCTTACGACCTGTTATTGGCTGGGTTAAGTGGTAATTTGATGCATTAAAACATTCCCCACATCACCTAGTATTTTATATCCATATTCCAAGTATTTGGACACACTGAAAATTTTGTTTATAAGACATGGCAAAATCAAATCGTTATAATCGAAAATATGTATGATTGCGGAAGAAGCGAGGAAATGGCGTGATGGTTAGTTAGTTAGTTAGTAAAGTTTGAGTACTGATAGAGCAGCAGAACTTGGATCTTTATTTTGCATGATGAAGGAAGAAAGTAAAGTCTAAACTGTGTATTTTCTGCAGTGTCAGCATACGCTTTTCTAGGAATTTTTTACTCGATTAGCGATGATACGATTTCTTAGTAACTGTAGAATAGCTAATGCGGCTAAATTTGTTTTTAACAACACGTTTCCACAGTACGAATAAATGATACATCAAATTAAAAATATATCGCACCTTTAAAACAAAAGTGACGCTAAAGAAAATAGGGTTTTTTATTAATCACCGTCATCATTATCATCCCACAAACTGCTTCAAGCCAAGCGATTTTTTTTTTTACTAGCTAATTTTTAGTTAAATATTTAAAAAAACAAATACAGTTTTTGATGTTATTTTTAATTTTTTTTTTATTTGGATTTTTATCTATTTGGTAATTTAAAAAAATTCTATCATTGTAACTCAAAATTAACAAATTTCGTCTATACGAAATTGGCACAATTACTGTCTCTTTTGTTTTTCACTGTATTTGTCACAAGTTTGCCGACCCCTGCCTGGGTGGATATAGTGCGGGTGGCAGGGTGGGTCAAGTTACTAGATACAGCGGGCAGATATTGTTTTACCGTTTTCCATTACTGCGTAATCCAGGAGGCTTTGTTTGCGGATAAGCTGAAAGGAAATTGATTATCTAGAACACGATGGGGGAATTTTCACACCGAAGTTGACGCCTCCTGAACCGTTTCAGTTTCTCGATTAACGGAATTTCCCTTAATTGAATAGTCTGATTATTAGGAAGCTTGAAAATAACTGAAAAACGTTTTTATTTTCAGTTTTAGCACAAGTAGTTTTTTTGTTGTTTGGAAAACTTCCACAAACCACTTCTACTACTACTACTTTCCCTTATTCGCACTCAATGGTGCATGGGGCACTGCATTGGTACACCAAGTGCATGATTTTATTACATCAAGGTAGGATGATTAGTCTTACGCTTTAGTACCAGTCCAAGGTATCACACATAAGGTGATTTCCACAAACTACCTCCAAGTTAAACGATCGGCCACCAGTTACCACGCGTCTTCCCAAATCAGGTCCACGTCTTGTAGTTCTGACGTAAGCAACGGGAGCGTACAGCTTTAATTCCACTCGTATCTTCCGTCATGACCGTCCCAAGATATGTGAATTCCCTCACCTTTTTTATTCTGTCTCGTCCTATGCACGTGTCTTCCAACATATAATTTCGGCAACTATTCCTTCTGGAAACACTCATCTACTTAGTATTATTGATTTGATTGACAGATTCGAGCTGCGGTTTCTTTAAGTTTAGAGTACGTATTATTTTAGTATTTTTATTATGTAATGCATCGCAAAGTAATTCAATTTTTACTGTATTCAATATGTCGATGGGATAGAGCGAAGACGAGTGCGATTTTAGGTGTAAATGAGTCGAGCATATTTTCCATTCTCTTCTAACAATACTATATGGTACATAATTGTTTCAAGCGATATTTCACTTTTTGTTGTCGCAATAATTCTAATACGCATACTTTGTCAAAGTGCAAAGTTTACCTTGTCATGTAAACTTAATAATCGGATTTACTCAAGTTGAGTAATCTTGCATTTGACACGTCTGCAATCTATGCCATCGATATTATAATATATTAAGTTATCCAAAAGCCTTATGGGCGTTTAAAATAATTAATAAATACCATAAAGAAATTACATATATAGATGATTTGAGTGGTTTTCTTGGCTTTGGTAGATGTGATGAAGTGTATATTGTAATATGTACAATCTGAACATTTAATAACATCATGTCTTGTTATACACCGTGTCCCACGATGAGACCGCGAAACTCCGGAGGGTGATTGTTCATGGTATTCTGAGAAAAAAATCCTTATAAAGTTTTTTGATCCGGGCATTTCCAATAATTAATTTTAAAAAAGTATTCATAAAAAGCGACGAGTGTAATACTGGCTTACGTTTGAAGTGCTAGCGGCGGCGAGGTGGCGGTGGGCGGGGAGGAGTGGGGGTCTGCTCTGGTACGCCTTGTACAAATTACAATTACAAACAACATATCTGAATCTTTAGTTTAAGTTTCAAAAATATGTGATTTCTTCGCGCTTATTGGTGCAGGTCACGTGGTGTGAGCCAGTTCAAAAATTGACGGTATTACACGCGTGAATTTTTATTCATATTTCAATAATTTTTTTAAGAAATTAGAATTTAGTTTTTTGAAAAACTTTATTTGGATTTTTTTCTCAGAATATCATGAATAATCACCCTCTGGAGTTTCGCGGTCTCATCGTGGGACACGGTGTATATCTGGCTCTTTGTACAATAGTGCTCAGAAAGCTTTGTTTTGGACATAATAAGGAGCAAATAGCTTTACATAAATATTACATTCGGTCTTACTTTGTATGGCGCCTATCCGCGTAATTTTGCATGAGAATCTGATCGAGTAACTTTGCATAAGGCGTAGTTTAGACGGGTAATATAAAAATATACTTGTCTCATTTCGACGCCAAATGCTCGCTTCATTCGATTTAAAAAAATTATCGAATTTAAAAATGTTTGAACCTAAAAGCTGTTTACTACTGTTACCATATATGAACTCTCCACTATCCACACCTAATGGTGCATAGGGCACTGCATTGGTAAACCCAGTGCAGTGAATTTTGATAATTTGCTATGTGAAAGCAACTTGATAAGTCCTACGCTTCAGTGCCAGTCCAAGTTATCATATACAGGGCGTCCCAAACTTATGGGACATGAATGGGAAGTACCTTAAATATCGTAGATAGTGTATTTTGCTGAAAGAAGACTTTATGTTTCTTTTAAAAGTTAGTAATTCTGCATTCATAGATTTTCTAAAAATTACTTGCTTCGTCTGGGAATCGAACCGACTTAAATGTCAAAAAAAATCACCCTACTTTTATGATGCCAATCGAAAGAATAGCTAAAAAATAATAACTTTGCTTAAATAACATAGTATTTTAAAAGAAAGGAACAACGTAAAATGATTGAGTCAGGTGATTTGCGTAAGACAAGAGGGATCACATTTTGAGCATTGAATTAATTAATTTACAAAAATACTTACTTAATTGACTACGGCACTTTCATGTATGTTTTTAATTTGATTAAAATGATTAATTTCATGTTGTTCCTTTTTTTAAAAATACTTTGTTAGTTAAGCAAAGTTATTATTTTTTAGCTATTCTTTCGATTGGCATCATAAAAGTAGGTTGATTTTTTTTTGACATTTAAGTCGGTTCGATTCCCAGACGAAGCAAGTAATTTTTAGAAAATCTATGAATGCAGAATTACTAACTTTTAAAAGTAACATAATGTCTTCTTTGAGCAAAATACACTATCTACGATATTTAAGGTACTTCCCCTTCATGTCCCATAAGTTTGGGACGCCCTGTATATGATTATGTATTTTTAGTTGAAAAATCACACTTGAGTAATAATTTTAAACTGTTTTATCGATCCAAATTCTTAAATAATTTGTGAAATATCAAAATTCAAAACATGTAAGCCATAAATGGCATAAATGATGCATTTTTAGTGTTAACCTTGTTGGGTTTTGTACGCTGGTGGGTCGTGGATGTTCAACCACCCATCAGCGCGAGCGTACGCCACTAATTGATAGAGATTATTCTCAGTGTCGCACGCTCCACAAAATAACTCTCGTGAGAAGGAATTTCGTTTCTCGGTCACTGAGTAGAAATCTCTATACTAAAATGGACTTTTAGTGGGGTTGGGTGCACAGATAGAGATGAAAGAGTACTTACAGTTTTAGTGCAGATTTATTACACAGAAGTTTATACAAATACAAATGAAAACTTAACTATTTAAACTAAGATTGACATGGATTATGAAGATATAAATGTACAAAATGAATTTAAATTGGAACGCAATTTGGCGGTAAGAAATCTGTGCAAAATTTACGTCGAGTCACGATGGTAGCTAAAATGATTCTCGTCGTAGTTCGGCAGCGTTCGGCGGAGGTCGGTCGATTTGCTCCGTCCCGCGGCGCGCGCGTGACGTATTACTTCCGCCACACATTCTCTAGCGTCTAGCGGTATCTAATCAACCTTCTTTCCTGCATTTGCTTCTGATGCAAGAACATTTTTGATCGAAAGATAGAAGATTGATCTTGCCTGTTGTTTGTCAACTTTTGGGAGAAGAAATTGGCCAGATGTTTCCCATTTAAACTAGGCCTAAGGTTCTATTTTATGTCAGTTTGTTAAGTTCCGCATAATAGTGGAGTCGCTTGAGCAGGCAGTCGGAAGTGAATCTTTTGTTCCCGGAAACAATTTGACTACGACTAACATATTTACACAGTAATGTTACCTATTCACGACGCAGCTGGAGTATTGTATCGTTTTGGAAGATTTGAAAATGAGCCCCAGAAATCATAAGGAGAAAAACAGCAGATACGGGTAGTTACTAAAAAAGCCTTTTTTTTTAAATAGCCCGCATCATATAGTCACCTCACTCGACCACCTTTATGCTGCTATTGGGTAGGGTAAGGCGACCACCTTTGTGAAAAGTCAATGCGGGACATTTTTGCGAGTAGAGAAGAATATGTTTATGAAAGACCGGTAGGTGTGTCAGGTTACAATCAAAGAAAGATTTTTATCATCCCATTTTTTTCTTCCATTGGTGGAGACTAATAGATCTAAGCTAAGACACTCTAAACTGCATATATATTTCTCTCTCACTTGCACCTGTTTGTCGCCCGAAAAGAAAGCAATCGGTCACACTCTCACATTGTTGCATAAATACTGTCCCTCCGTACACGCTACCGTCCAAAGCGAATCGATTATTTTTACTTGATATTGACTAAAAGATCTATTTACTGGACGCACTGGATTTATTTACTTAAGGAATGCGGGACGTGTGGAACACACTGGGCGTTTTGCGGGACTATTATATTCATTATTAAATGCGGGATTATAACTGTCATTGCAAGACTTTCCCGCAGAATCAGGAATGGTTGGCC
This sequence comes from Micrasema minimum, assembly GCA_022494985.1. Lineage (NCBI taxonomy): Eukaryota > Metazoa > Arthropoda > Insecta > Trichoptera > Brachycentridae > Micrasema > Micrasema minimum. The sequence goes on from JAGVSP010000308.1 coordinate 16,147, forward strand.
GCCTTACTACTGGGTAACTCCGATTTTTTATTTCTGTTTCATATACTGTTCTTCTAATTACTCAAATAATGTGGTAAAATTATTTCCATTGGGTAGATACTAACGTCCACCGCTAACCTAATTTGTTTATTTGGATTTATGTGAATAATAACGAAGTTGAAATACGATTTCCCAAGAATTTAAAAATCAGAGTTACCTAATGAGTGGCACTAGAACAATGGTGTTTTTCACACTTTTTGACGTGATAACGTCTAATAAATCGATGAACGCAGGCTGCACACACGAAAAAGCATGACTCATTGTCACGTTCCGCCTAAGCCGAGTGTGCAAGCGAGAGCGCGGAACAAGCGATAGAGAGGCACGATCGGCCTTAGCGTTATTTTGTGACGCATCTATCTCTCTTCCACTCCATCGGCCGATGCGTCCGAGTAGAAAGGAGACAGCAGCAGCACAAAAGCTACAAAGTGAAAGTTAGGTTCTCGATTGTGAAGAAACGCAGCAATGTGATGACAAAACAGCAGTATTTCGCTGTATCTCTTGGTGGTACTACTGTGCATTAAGCGTTTCGTCTCACAACTTCTCGCGTGACAAAACTTTTATCCACGGAGAATTTGCAAGCCTACAGAAACATGTTCGTTGGCGTCAAAGCTGTTTTCGTGGACGAGATGATGGATAAAAGTATGGCATAAAAGTATACTATTTTTCATCAATGTTTTCTTATGACGTTATCACGTAAAATTATCGTCCGTAAACCGACTTTAAAGACAACCAAAAGTTTTTAGGTATCGATAAGAAGCGTGTTTGCATCGACTTATTTTAAAAATATAAATAAGTATGAGCTTTCAACTCGCTGGTGGATGATTCTCGATTCGTAACATATATACAAAATCAAAAATGTTACCTGGTGTGGATATTCGCTAATAAGCGGAATATGGGGAATGTTGTAGTACGTACATAAAGTGGCCACTTAACCCAGCCAATGACAGGTCATAAGCCCTGTAAACGCTCGAATATCCATATTCCTGAATTCGAAAAAAATTAACCTCATCTCTGTAGGGATATAAAATTAAAATTTTTTGTTTTTGATATGATGAAAAGAATCGAAAAAAATATGTTTCGTGGATGAAAGAATTGACATAATTTTGTGACTTGGAACGAGGATTGAAAAACGTTTGTGGCGTGCTAAAAACAATTGCTTGCAACTCAATAAGCTTTTTTTTTAAATATCTTTACACTATAACGAAGTTCTTTGCCAGAGTATATCGAATGGTAGCTTTGCATGAAGCAGTACGAAGTGACCTTCTGCACTTTCCGCTTAAGGGCGTTTGGAGCTAGCATTAAGAATATATCGAAATTTCTATTTTTCGCAGTTTCAATTTTAAACATTTCATGTGATACCTAGTTTGGAGCTAGCAGTAAGAATTTCAATCGGAGCTTTGCATGTATTGCTCCATGGAACAGTATTAACCATAGTTTGCAATTTTTATTGAGACTTTAGCCATTGAATTTACGCAATTGAGACTTATTTTATTGGAACCTCTGTCATTGGCTGGTTAGTTATATTGATGTGTATGTTTCACTTTAATAAATAAATATGTTTCTATTATGCAAGTGTTTATACTCGCATGTGTATGTAGATGTGGATGCAAGTAAATACTATGGAAGAGTATTTATAGCTGAGCAAGCCATTGATCAAATGAGAGCTATAGAAGCAATCGATTGCCGGTGGGGAAATATGAATACGAAATATATTTTTTATTTTGTGTTTTTCACTTTAAAACATTTCATGTGATACTTAAGACTGGCGCTGAGGCGTAAGACTGATCATCTTGCCTTCATGTGACAAATGATTCATATTCGCTCCACTTGTGTATCAATACAGCATTAACCATATTTTGCAATTTTTATTAGACTTTAGATTATAGTATGTTACTTACACATTTTTTCCCACTTATTTTGTTGGAACTATGTCATTGGCCTTTGATATGATTATTTGACCTTGTATCCTGTAAATGTATCGCTGTTGAGTTCCCTAATAAATAAATGCAGTGCCCTATGCACCATTGGGTGCGGATTAGGGAGAGTAGTAGTAGTAGTGTAGAAGCAAGAGCATGCGTTTAAATAAAAGTTATTAACCAACGTAGGTACATATACCTAAATACATTCTGCAGTTGATCTAAGTACAAGTAATAGAATTAGAAATGTTGATCGATACCAGCCAATAATTTTTTTCACTTGACAAAATGGCCGCTTAGTACTTTTTTGGCAATCAGTCTTGATTTTAATAGAAAATCAGCCGTTATTCGTATCCGTGTCCCACGATGAGACCGCGAAACTCCAGAGGTTGATTATTCATGATATTCTGAGAAAAAAAAACTTATAAAAGTTTTTCAAAAAACTCAATTCTAATTTCTTAAAAAAATTATTAAAATATGAATAAAAATTTACGCGTGTAATACCGTCAATTTTTGAACTGGCTCACACCACGTGACCTGCACCAAAAGCGCGAAGAAATCACATATTTTTGAAACTTAAACTGCATGATTCAGATATGAAATTCGAATTTTGAATGTCCGTACAAGGCGTACCAGAGCGGACCCCCACTCCTCCCCGCCCACCGCCACCCCGCCGCCGCTAGCACTTCAAACAGAAGCCAGTATTACACTCGTCGCTTTTTATGAATACTTTTTTAAAATTAATTATTGGAAATGCCCGGATCAAAAAACTTTACAGGATTTTTTTCTCAGAATACATGAACAATCACCCTCCGGAGTTTCGCGGTCTCATCGTGGGACACGGTGTATTATACATATTCAAACCAAACTAGACTTTTTGGTTCTGTTTTTTTATATTTAATTTATAATGTGACAATTGTTTCGCCTCGTTAGGGCATTATCAAACTGACATAATAAAACATAACGACATAAGATAATAATGTGCTAACAAGGCGAAACTACTGTCACGTTATAAACTAAATATAAAAAAAGTACCAAAAAAATCTAGTTTGATTTAAATATATTATAACTTCATTATTTTTTTTATCTTTATTTCATTTGAAATTTTATTTAAGTTGCTTAAAACATAACAGAAAAAATCCAATTCATGCTAAATACAATAATAAATCATACATGACAATAGATCGTTATGTTAGTATAGTGATATAACAAAGTATAGAAAGAAAAGTTATAAGTCAGAAAGTGCTTTCCTAACGGAAGACCCACTGTCGTGAAATATGTCGACATCCGAGGTGGAGTTCCATAAAGGAAATGCCATGTCAATCAATTATTCGTATTATTTATTAGTTATTCCTTATTATTTATTAATTCCGCATTCTATGTATAAGCTTAGTCTGGCACACGTTTGAAACAATAACATTGAATCGCGTAGGTAAATACTTTTTACATCTCTTTTATTATTCTTTTTTATTGCTATTTCCCTCGATTGATTGTCAGCACAACAGCAGAACGATCGAATCAAATTCTTGAAACAAATCAGTTATTTGGAGCAGTTTAATAGCTGTCGATCGAGGGCAGTTGTAGTGGAGATATATTTAGCAGTACTTTCTGTTTCTTATAGAGCAGAAGTTACAAATAAATAATCATCCGTCTAAAAACTCCTCCAGCCAATTCATAATACCTCAAACTATGATCTAGGGAAATATTGTGACCTATTTTCGAAAAAAAAAAAAGATTTTTTTTTTTTTCCAAGACCTTTTTTTTAGCATTTTTTTCAATTTATCTGAATGGCCAAAGCTAGCATCAAAATAAAAATAATTAGTTATAAAAAAGCCCATCAAATTCTAGAGAATCAGGGTGCCGGCTTTATTCAACTATCTTACTTTTCCTTATAAAAAAAAAGACCCCATTTTGCGGCCACATTTAGTGAGCTCCGCCAACTTGGTCCCATGTTATAGGTATTGGACAAAACACGATTCTTTTTTAGTTTTATGCCCCTTAAACAAATACTTTGATATATATATTGACCCATTGCATTTCTCCACTTGAGACTGCATTAGTACACCACACTGATAAATAAAGAAATAATTAAAATAACTACCAGTTACTTTTCTTTATACTTCCGCTTAACAGTTTAAACAGATATTGTAGGTTTTGCTTATTTCATATTTTTTCTCAGTGTTCCAGCAGTAGGTACAATATAAGCACATAGGAATGTTGAGTTTAGCTTAATAAGCTTTTTTTTACGTAATTTTTAACACGTTGTGAAATTTAGCACGATTTACGATATGTATTTATATTTTTTATGAATAGCCTACCGATAAGGCACGTAATTTTAGCTAAACTCTTTTTTGATAAACACCGTAATAATCGAACAATTATGTCAACTTCGAAACAAAACAGATTTTGAATAGGAAATCAGCTTATCTTTCTTCATTATAAAATGCATTAAAAGCGTCACATCGTAATTAAAACGGATACTTTTTTAAAAAATATATATTCCAAATCTTTAGAGTACTGGCAGAGAGAATTAAAAAAATTAAAAGTGATTCCAAAATAATTCATTACTCTTGTTTATTTTGATTAATTTAAAAAAGGAAGAAAGCGGACTAAATGCCGTTAAAATTGGTGCTCTCAGGCGAGTGTGTGTTAAAACCTTGCACAAAGAAAAGGACAAAGGTGAACAAAGTAGAATGTAAGGCTCAGATAAGCATTATCGACAAAATTAAGAAAGGCCAAAATAGACATGGCGTGAACAAGTACAAAAAGTACTTGAAAGTGGATATGTGAAAAGTCATGAGAAGATGTAGGTACCTATAAAGTCAAGGATCTATGCTAAAACAAAGCGGTGGATTTGGCGTTATATCCTCTCTGCCTACCCTTTCGGAGAAATGTAGTGATCGTTAATTAGATAGTTCCTAACCAAGAAATTAATAATATTAACATCCCACTAGTGTTAAAAATCTTGGCTTTATACTGGATCAATACTTATTCTGGAATAATAATCAGGTTTCTAAAGTTGGTATGAAGTTTTATCGAACTATTCACACTCATAAAATATTTCAAAATATTCTACCAATCTCATGCAAAGTGAATCTGGCTCAGTCTCTTCTATCTTTTATAGCTACGCAAACATTTGTTATATTGACCTTATTAGTCGGATACATCACCTTTGAAATGACTGTGTCCGTTTCCATCGCGTCTCATCCTACCGAAAGGAATTAAAATGTCTTTTCTTTGAACAGCGCACAAACATTCAATCTCTTTCCCTTTTATACAATATTCAGCGCTCTTGAGGCCTAGGCGCTTTCTCGCAAAAATAGCGCTTTATAAATCATTCAGAAATGAATGAATAAATGAACCCAATCGCACCGAGATATAGGTATCTATAGGTAGGCAGAGAATTTTGTTTACCTTTCTGGGCATTGACTATCACTATGCTCATCTAATGAGAAAACACTCTATATTCCTAGTCATCACACTTCCTTTTTTACGACATCATTCACTGTCCAGGCTGCAGGACTATGGAACGATTTACCACGCGATGTGAAAGATGTACCCTACTTTAAAACATCCTTCATTCATCCTCTTTCCTATCCTTTTCCATCCTTCTTCTATTCCATTTCCCGATGTCATATTTAAGTATATTTTAAACTGCACATAAATTTAAAAATATTTTTTTACACCAAAACTCGGTACAATAAATGTTTATCACTAAAATAAACTAAGGGCTGGTTGGTAGATATTGCTAAAAAGCAATAAGCCCGCCCTTGTACACTTATGCTATTTTTTTTTTTTTTTTTATTTTGTTAGGAACAATAACAGACAAAAGGATACTAAATATAATACAAAAAAATATTTAAAAATATACCTAGGTAGACCAATTGCCCTTTAAAAATTGTTCACATCGTGCTTAATTAGTGACATACACACAATGATTAAGTAAATATAAAAGCAAGAGTGATCACAAATATCTCAAGAACAACCTTTTCTTGAACCCGTCTACGGAGCTTCCGAAGATGTCCATACCTTCAGTGCTGTCCCTGTGTATTACGTTGTACTCTCTGCACATAAAAGCGCTCAACGCCATGTAATTGTCCATGAAGTTTTGAAAAAATAAAAAGTTTGCTTAATTTGATTATACCGTTTGTTTAAAACATAACAAAGAAACGCAAACGATGCTTCATATATTATTATAATAACTTTTCACTTTTACGAAATAGATCGTATCGCTTTATAATCAAATTGATAACGACTCCATTGTCATTCTCCTAAATTGATTTCCATCAAACTCCCCCATATCATTTGATAAAATCAACGCCAACCAAAGGCTTCGTCAACAAAGGCAACATGTTGTTATTATACTCGTATTAAAGTACTTTATTATGATGGGCGGAATGGGGAATGTTGTAGTACGTCAAGTAGCCACTTAACCCAGCCAATGACAGGTTATAAGCCCTCTAAACGCCTAGATAACCCACATTCGTTTCCAGAGTTTCTCTGTCTCTGTTGGGATATCAATAATACTTTATTATCATTTTGAATAGATATCTCTTAAATCGGTCAATACGCTTAATAGATATTACATTTTTATAGAGGTTCTTCGATCACGTTTTACTTACTTTCACGTAATGGTGCATAGGGCACTTCATTGGTACGCAAGGTGCAGTGTATCTTGATAATTGATTAATGAAGGAAAGATAATCAGTCTTAAATTCAGAGCCAGACCAACGTAACACATAATATGAAATATTTCATAAGGAAAATCACTTTCAAACAAATATTTCATACTGACTGTTGCCGGAAATCGAACCTGTATGCTATTGCATGGTAGCCCAACGCACTAACCACTACACCACGAGACACAAAATTCTACACAATACTATTTTTACAGGGGTATGAAAGGCTTCAATGTAGTTTTTCACGTTATAGTTTAACTTAAGATACCTTGGACTGGCACTGAAGTGTGAGGCTGATCAACTTTCATGAAAACTCAATACTCAATTTTCATAAAATTATGGATCGAATAAAAAAAAAAATACAAAATCGACCCCAAACATGACGTAGATTCACTGGTTTCCCGCTTTTACATCGAGTTTTGTTACACCGTGTATAAGTAGTTGGTTATCTTCAAGATTTTTTTGTCCCATCCCATCTTTTCCTATGCTTATTAATGTTGCATGATTGTTTAATGTTAAATGTTACAATAAACTATCATCAGAACAACCATGCAACAGGCCCGTTTAACATGGGATTTAATTAAGGTATGTGGCGGAGTGCATAGTGAACCAACATTCGACCCTAAAACCATAGACAAGGGTGCGCTCTATCAATACGACAGGTAAAATTAATTCACTCCAATAAGGTTCATTAATAATTTATTCTAAACACGTGTCATGGATACTGATAGTTTTCAATTCTATTTAATAATGAAAAAAACTGTATGTGTGTTTTTTAAATTATATAAACTGGTGCCGAAGCGTAAACCTAATTGTCTTGCCTTCATGTAACAAGTTATAAACATACACTGCACTTGGTGTATCATGCAGTGCCCTATGCATCATTGATTTGGGTGAGGATAGGGTATAATAGCTAAAGTAGTTTAAATATACTCATAAATATAAATATTATATTTGTTTAAAATGCAATATTTCATACAGTCAGGGGCAAATTTTATGCAGACATGCATCATTGAAAATTACACAACCGTACTTTTGATGTCACTGACGTCACATATCCCGGAAGTATTACCGGGATGTTACCTAGATATATAAAACCGGACACATTATTATTAATTATTAATTAACACTTTATTACGTTTGAACTCATAGACACATGCACCACATTTTATATTGGTTGTTTATTATTTAATACCGCGACGTAATTTCGAAACTGATAAATAATTTGGCCGGGTTGCTGGTAGTTAGAAGCCTGTTTTATCGGCCATAAAATATTAACGTGTATATTAAATGACCCATACGTGGTGAAGATATGGAGCATGAAATCAATAACTTAAATTGTGTGAAAATGTTTTAAGTTTGCGTGAGGACAAAGACAATTTTCGTTCCAATTTTTTTAAACATTATTCTGTACCGTTATTATTATGTTATGTCATCCTAAAAACTTGATGAATAATACAATTTAAGCATTGTTAATAATACTTGTTAATTATATCCATACTTTGTTGGTTTTCTGCTGTGTTTTTAAATTTAATGTAAATTTGCTATCAAGAATTTATATTGTTTGTATTTCAAACTCTCATCAATTTAAGTCGAAATTAATTGGAATTGTGTCTCTCAAGAGGTTGCTTTTTTTTAATGTCAAACGTTTTGGTTAGTTCAAATACCTATTTACTTGTACACAATATTAGTTTTAGACCTATGTAAATTAATTCTGATAATAATATTAAAGTTAAGATTTCATTTATTACTATTTGTTCCGTAGTAGTTATTTCATATTAAAAATGTTAATTTTGAATATTAAGAACATCCAAAATTTGTAATGTGCATAAGACCTCAAATTGAATCACAAACAGTGGCGTTAAACTAACTCCCGTGCATGTTACAGGCTGATGTTTGTATTCAACTCTAACCTTTATTAACTATTTGATCCAAAAATATTTATTCCTTTACTTTTCCGCTAAAAGTTTCCAACAAACATTTACGTATTATCAGCAGAAACGGAGATAAATCCAACGGATAAATAAACATTCGGCTATTCTAACCGACCGTAAACATTACTATACCATTCGCATTTACTGCTTTGTAAAAATTTTATCTGAACGATTGTTCCTCTGACCTTCGAATTATGGAGAAAAGCAACTGTTTTGATAGAACAAATTATAATTAATATCGTCCAATAAAATGAACGTATCTGTATTTGTACGCTTTTTTTAACTAGCGTAAATAAGCGGACGTAACTATTTTGCTTAGATATGTTCAATTTTAAAGCCTTTTTTTAAGCATTATAAATTCAATGATTCAGTGGGTTAAAATTAGTGTAGAGCACACCCATTTTTTTTCAAAAATGAGAATCATAAGCAACTTTAAAATATCTTTTATCATCATATCTAATAAGTATATATCCGTAACCCACCTCATTTTTTGCAACAGGTATTTTCTGTTTTTTAGCGCCAGTACACAGTGCAGTCGTTTTACTTACTGTGGTAAATCGATCAATTTTGTTAATGATGTTCCAATATTGCCAAAATAAGTTTTTAAGTAGAAACTCATTATGGAATAACATTTGTTTAATTTTTTTCTCTCATTCAGAGGCTCCGAGCTGTGTATTTTATTATTATTATCTGTGTGTATGGAATTTACCGAGGATATGTTGAGCAATATCGTCTGCAGTTCCCCGGAGTCCTACATACCGATACCGGCGAGAATATTTCTCTTATTACATGCCGATATAAGGAGCGAGTCTGAGTTATGGGAAGAAAAGGGTATTTCTCCTCAAAGTAGACCTCCATATGTTGTACCTAATGTCACGAGGAAGACGAGCACATTAACTTGACCGGGTGTAATAGAGATCTGGGATGAGAGCCCGGCTGGCGGCGGGCGGCGGGCGGGGCTGGACTGCGGGCGGCCGGTGTACCCGACTGATGGTGTGTGGCGTGTTGCAGGGGCCGGGATGCACGCCGTGGGGCTGCAGTCCGCGCTGGCCATCCGCCGCCAGCGCAAGCGGCGGGACGAGCAGCGGCGCGCCAAGGAGCGGCGCTACTCGCTGCAGAGCACCGAGTCCGGCCTCACGTCCCCGCACGGCTCGCACGGCTCGCTGGACCGCGCGGGGTCGCGTCGCGAGCGCCTGCACAAGCGCCCCTCCGCGGACAACGTGCTCGACACCAAGGTCACCTCGCTGGGCATGCTGCACGTGGGCGTTGTGTTCGTCGTGCTAGGCCTCTTCCTCGTCGGCTCCGGCCTCCTGCCGGACGACATCAGCTCCTGGCGCGCCTTCGCGCACATCGGCTGGTGGAACGAGCTTGTCTTCACCGGCCTCTTCGCCATCGCGCTGGGTGTCTTCCTCATCTTGCTCAATAGGTACATATCCAAAAAGGAGGAGGAGGACTTAGAGGACTACGTACAGAGACAGCTGACGCGCTCCCGCTCCGGCCACAGGCTAGAGAGGGACGTGGAGACGGGAGGAATGTTGACCAAGCACACCAAGAGAGAGCGGCGCATGCAGAAAGATGAAGAAGATCGCGGCTTGGATGACGTCAGTACCCCGGGGGACGAGATGTCCCCCCGATCTCCCCCGCTCCCCCAAGTCTCCCGACGTGATTATCGCCCCCACTCACCACGGGTTCGTGAACCCTGTAGCGATCAACGGAGACGCTAACCGCGAACATCATCTCCAACAAATCGTAGAAGAAGAATACTCCATGTCCGATAGGCAGGATGATGAATCGAGACGCATGGAATACTTTAATAAAGATACCTACTCCAATAACATGGGTGGCCGGAACAGCCCAGATGCTAGGGAACTCATTGGTAACGGAAGACACATAATAATGTCAAATATTTAAAATATATACCAGATCACACATTGTACGAAACGTTGAAAATGAGAAATGCCAAAGCGTACTTTAGTACAAAGTTCCGTGTATTGGGAAAACAAGATTTGAAGTACCTACTATTGAGTGAATCGATAGTCGAATGGGAAGAAATGAAGAAATGAAAATTGGAATTTTTTGGACGTAGTAAAAATTTGTGCACCTTCTTACGGCATTGAGCCTTCGAGCACACCCCTCGCCACCTAAAAGCTGTTGTTAGTGTTAATGTTGTGAGCCGTTGAATAAGCGGCATTATGTTGTGTACTCGTTAAAATTCTTTGCAAAAAATGTGTATTTTGAGGGTGGTTTTTTGTGATTGTTGAAATTTGCTCCAAGTGTTTCCAAACATCGTGTATTTTTGCCTTTTGTACTCAAAATTACTATAAAATCTCAGTAGATAGGTATACATATTTAATTACTAAAATAGCGTGGTTTATTTCTAATTACATTTTGTTTTTAGTATATCGTTAGCTGTTTTGGTGTTTTCTCGTAAAGCTAAAATAATTGTATATTCAGTGTACCTTCTTATATCGCGAGTCGGATATTAATATACAATCATCTAGTTAGTAAGTTTAAATTTACTATATTGTATTTTAAAATTATACAAGTCTACTGTAATGTTGTACTTCGCTAGCTGTAATATTTTACAGGTTTGTAAACTTGTCTTTAAGCTAAACTAATCTACTATGAAAGATCGGATAAAAGAAACAAACATGTTGTAGCTATTTTTATGAAGCTTGTAATGCCTTAAATTTAAATATAAAAAAAACATAGAAATCAATCGACCTTAGAAATCATCTTGATCTTTAGAACTTTAGCTTTCGCTAGAATTGCACAAACTATACTATTAAAAATAATTCCATTGAACTCAAAGTCTAGCCGGTTTAAGGTAAAATTGTAATGTTATAAAAACCCAAAAGATTCGTTATATTTTTTAAATTACCCAAAACGAATAAACATGGTAATTTTAATCACGAAATATATTTTTTTTTAATATTGTGGTAGTACTTAATCACACAATGACACCAAATATTTTATTTAATGGGAAAATATTTTATAATTTAGTACAACACAAAAATATCTTTCTATTTCAAAGCCTTCTTTGGAGACACCAGTATTACTGTTATTATTCATGATGATGAAGATGAAACTCATATCATATCATTTTTTTGTTCCTTGCTGCCACTTTGTTACTTAATTTTAGCTGAAAATGGCGGAATACATAACAGCCAAGTATGAAAATGTGAAGTGTTTTAGTAACTCCACTTTTTTTTTTAAACACAGTCGTTTAATTTGAAAATGGTTTCCACCTTCATTTATGCTCTTAAATACTTTGTAGAGGAAGTTAAATAAAACTTAAATTTAATGGACCAACACTTAGTTACAGTGAACATAAAAAGTATCGTAATTGATATAAAAAATTACGTGTTGCATAGATACATACGTATTTTCATTATTTTATAATATTATTTGTATTACTTTCCCTCATCCACACGCAATGGTGCATAGGGCACTAGATTGGTACACCAAATGCAGATAATCTTTATCATTTGTTACATGAAGGCAAGATGATCAGTCTTATGCTTAATTTTTAATAGTACCTAATATTTTTTTAGAGACTCATATTCTAAAATTGCCCATTTTTACATGTCTCAGTTAAATCTGTCAAAAATAAGGTTAATAAAATCAACTGCAGTCAGCATAATATAATAATATTATTAATTTCATGCATTTGGGATAAACTTTTTAAATTTTCCTAGGTCTATTTATTTAGTGTGTATTTTACAAATGAAAATGAAATTATTTACATTTTTTTGCTTTCCATGCTCGATATTGTCGATTAAATCATTTTTTCGCGAAATCGTTATAGTGTGATTTGACTTTAATTATTTATTTTTTATCTACTCTCATAGCACAAAAATGACTGATAGTATTTTATACATTTTGATGGACCCGTTTAATGTTCACTGTATTTATTTATTAATTTCGTACATCGATAGTCATAAAAAATGACAATTTATTGCCAAAGCATATTTTGAACCCAATCATTTTATTCCACTTACAAAAATCATTTAATTAAGAGACTGGACTACTGTGATTGACTGTGTATTCATGCACATTAGTTGTTTGTGTTAAGAAAATTCTAGAAAATGTACATTAATCACCTTTATTAGTTTACAAGAAAAAACTTTATTAGTCAGGTTAGTTTTTATTACTTTACGGGTTATTAAATCATAATAAAAATACTGATTAAGATATTATAATGCATTTCCATTCCAAATAAATTCATTCCTGACCTACTAAGCTGAAAATTTGTAGGGAAATGTTTCACCTAGGGACTGTTATTAATATGTACTTACATTTACAAAACATTACCAAAAACCCTGGATTACCCAGGAAAAACGTAATAGATAATTATTTTTAATTATGGATTGACCTTCTACAAACAACATGCCTACATTAAAATTAGGCCCAGCCTTAGTAATATTTTGCGGTAAGCGTGCATAGGTAGATTTTTATTAAACCATTATGATACCCATGTGTGTTATATTGTTTACTCTAAAAGACATTTAATGTTTTGCATTTCAAACATTTCAAATATCATTCAAACACAATGTGAATCTCTTCAGCTATTATTAAGATCAAACAAGTATTGAACAATCCGCAAACAACTCCAAAAACTGTATTGAATACATGGCGTAATAATAATTCATTTCCCCACATTATTTACGCTCCGATTTTTTCAAATGTGGGTATTTTGTGTTAGCTTCTTTAAATGCATTTTTATAATAATACTTGTACCTCAATGATTCTGTAATAATACATTAATAATACTACTGCTACTACTTTCCCTTAGCCGCACCTAATGGGCCATAAGGCACTGCATTGGTACACCAAGTGCAGTGTTCTTGATAATTTTATTACCCCCTACGCCATAGGGCTTACGGGAATCGAACCCGCGACCTTGTGCACGATGGCCCTACGAGGCGCTCAACACTAATACACATCAATAATAATTATCTAATAATTCAGGATGCATGATTACCGGTTTCAAAATTAAATTAAATAGACAAAAATCGCTCTTATCAAAATTACTTGTAAATGAGTAACGACATAATATACTGAATTTGGTAATGAAATTCCGAGTATCTGTTAGACAGTTTCTAAAAATTACTACGAATATTAAAATAATGTTGAAATTAAAGTTTCAGGCTTAGTGCCACGCGATGGCATTTATCTATTATTATAAAACAATTACATACCACTTAATCTAGAATGTATTGTATCTTGTGATGTATTCACAAAAAAGATAAAAATCTACTTACCAATAAATTACTATCGGAGCTAAGTAGATTTTTTCATTCTAAATAGTTGTAGCTTGCAGTAAACCCACTGAAACTTGTGCAACTTGTGAAAGTGCAATGTGGTCCTAATATTAGCAAAGAACATCTAGAACACGCGGCACATTACCCCAGAAAATACAGTTAGAAAAAAGGATATCACATCTCACAGAATTTCCTGACCACCACATTGTGACGTTCCCACCCGCCCTTTAATGAACTTTCCCGGCAGGAGTCCGCTCCACTACCCCTTATATGAGACCGATAGAAGTAAAAGCAATAAACTCCGATTTGTAATATTTGAACGGCAATCTGAAAATAAATTCAAAGCATTGTAAATAACAACTTAATATTCGCAATACAAATCAAAGGCAATAATTTAAAAAATTAAATTGCAGATAATAATAAACGTCATATACGTGGTTGCTATCTTTGCTTTTAACGAATAGAGGTTACTACTACTACTACTACTTTCCCTTATACGCAACCAATGGTCCATAGGACACTGCATTGGTACATCAAGTGCAGTGTATCTTGATAATTGTTTACACGAAGGCAAGATGATCAGTCTTACGCTTCAGTACCAGTCCAAGGTTTCACACATGTAATATTAATATAAAAATCACATGTAAATAAATATTTCATTTTTTTCCCCTACGGGCATCGACCCCGCAACCCATTACGTAATGTCGATTTTATAATACCCATAACATAATAAAATAAAGCCCATAACATGAAGTCGACAAACTACGGAAAAACACCATGAAACCAACAAAAAATTGTAGGTTGCTGCCTTTCCTTCTAATGACCTAAAGTTTTCCTGTGCTTATATAAAATATTTCCTCCTTTCTGTTTTTCCATCTCTTCTTCCCTCACCCCCTACTGGTTAATGAACCCCTAAGATTTATCTCCGGACCTCCCGTTGCTATTTTCACTTCTATTAGAGAAAACTCATTCCACGGAAAGATAACGAAATATATATATAATATATATATATATATATTATCTAGTCACATAATATAAATTAATACAACATTTTGAGTGTGTCCAAATTAAGCATAACAAATTGAAGATTCATCTTCAGGCGTTTCCTAGTAGGTGATATAATTCGGTAAGAATCTCACTTGCAATCATAAAGGTTTCTGCTAAAATGCTTAGCAATTTTCTCAATGGATGACAGAGAGTGTTCACATGTGAAGCGTCGCGCCATTTTACTGTATATTGGCAGATATGGATATCAAATACTAGGTGTAATGGGGAATGTTGTAATACATCAAGTGGCTACTTAACCCAGCCAATGACAGGTCATAAGCCCTGTAAACGCCTAGATATCCATATTCCCTTCCAAATATCTCGTCTCTGTTGAGATGTCAAATTGTAAATTAATTCAATACATACGCAGATAAAAGTTTATTAATAATTCATAAGATTATTTTTATAAAATAACACATACTGTGATAAGCATAGCAGGATCGTGATATTACAAAATCACAGTGTTAACCTTGTATTTACAAATAATATTCCCAAACGAATGAGGCAAGCGACTTTTTAATAACTTCTCATCAAATTTGGTTTAGGTATAGACAAACATAGTTAACACTCATTAATACTACTATCCCTTATATCCCTTGTCCGCACCCAACGGTGCATAGGGCACTGCATTGGTACACCAAGTGCGTTGAATCTTGATCATTTGTTGCATGACGGCAAAACGATTAATCTTACGCTTTAACATATCCATTTGGATCTGGCGGAGTTTGAAGTTAGGCGACACATGAGAAACATTTTAATGTAAAATTTTCATGAAAAAAATTCATAATATGTCATTCTCATAATGCTGTCTCGTGTTGTAGCTGTAGCTCGTTAAGCTTCCATGCATGGGCCGCGAGTTCGATTCCCTGTAGGGGTCAATACTAAATATTTTCTCATAAATAATAAATCCTATAAAATAGTAAAAAATAAAACTCTTTATAATATTTTTGCCTTTGCACCGCAAACACAAAATAATGTCCATACATAACACATTAATTTCAAAGGATCTCGTTCGGAATAGCATGAATCGCGATTTTTCTGTACTCGAGAAGATTCGTCCCCATTTCCATTTCAAAAGAATGATTTCCTTTGCGTTCACCTCAGTCTAATTATCTTATTTTAATTTCTTCTTATACTTGTGTTTCATATTTTGTATTTATATGAGATTTTTAACATTGCTGTAGCCTGAATCGGCTGAAATTACGTCACTTAAAATTCTATTATCTGTGTAAAAAAAAATACTTAAATTATGAGGTACAAGAGCGTGGTGTAATCAAAATAATACATTTAACTATCGTGCAATAAGAGCTTAAAGTTCAGTATAAAATAAGCTCCAAACTTACGACACGACGCTTTAATTTGAGACATACCTAATATCTACAATTTTTTTCTTTAACAATCTCATAATTTTAACACGATTCTACGATTGAAAAATCGACCACTCACTGCCAGAACAACAAAATTGTTATAGTCTCAAATATACCGTAATGTAATAAAAAAAAATTAATTACAATAGTAATTTATTATAATTTTCTTAAATCTGTAAAACAACGAGACGAATACCTTTTAAACCGTTAAAAGTAAAAAATCTATGGTAAAGTTTAATTTAAATTTTTTTTCAGTTTTTTATTTGTGTATAAACAGGTAGTGGCCTAGTAGTAGCATCGTGGTCCTTGAGTCCAGACATCCCCGGTTCAAATCCCCACTGTTTGTTTTTAATAGTAATGTGTTATTTTTATAAATTATCTGGAGAACTTATGAAAGACGTATAATATTAATTACCTTTAACGCTTCTATCCTACTTACTTCAATATTAGAATATTTTTAAATTTTTAATTACAAATTAATCGGACTTTCGGAAGATTCTATCAGAAGCTTTGATGAAAAGTTCATTTTGAAAAAATACGATCGTTGACGTACTTTCAATGCAATCATAATAATTTGTACTGAAATTTCATTACTATAATGGATTTTAATGTTTTGCAAGTACTAGTACACATTTTCTATGGAATTACTTTTGAAATTATTACGTACAGACAGATATAGTCAAAATTAAATCTGCAAATCTAAATACGTAATTTAACATTTTTAGTTTATTATAGGATAACTTATTGTTCTCCTATTAAATATTTTATAGAAAAGTAGTAAACAACGAATTATTTTAGTTTCGTAAATGAAGGGAGTTCTAGTACCAGCCCTTATGTATGGGAGGGAAGCGTTGTGTTGGAAAAAGAAGGACGAAAGTGGACTGTGGCGATCTCTCAGGCGGTGTGGAAGAATAGTCTGATGGTGTGATGATGGGTGTACAAATGTCTAAATTAGAGCAGAGTGCAAGGCTGAGATAAGCATTAAAAACTGCTTTCACGATGGTTTGGTTATGTGGAGCGAATGAGCGATGAAAGCACGGCTTCAAAAGTTATAATGCAAGTGTGCCTGGGTGTAGAATCCGAGAGAGGCCAAGAAACATGGCATGATCTAGTACAAGTACTTGAAAGGGGACATGTGAAAAGTCGGAATAATCGGCGTGTGTGCATGAGAAGATGTATGAATGTAGAGTTAGCGAAGGAAGTGTGCCAGGACAGAGTGATATGGCGTTCTATCCTCTCTGCTACCCCTTCGGGAAAATATAGTGATGGGTAGTTAGTTATTTAAATATATTTATTTCTATACTCACCACTTCATAAGTTGATAGGTACAATGTATTCCACCCTTGGAAAGGTAATATTATGCATTTCATTTCCACACTGTATTATATGGATTCGTTATTATTTTGTACAAATGTATTGAAAATATATCGTTCTAAAGCTAACAGGGCCTGTCAATAATCTTCTATGAATTTGGAACAGTTATTATTTTATCAATTATTGAAAACGTATTTTTATTACAATTTTTTTATACCCTGAGACGTGAATTCAATAAAATGTCAAATTTTACGTAATCAGTAGAAAATCTATATCTAATAATACCTGATTAAAACTAATTTTAAATAACAGTAGGCAGAGAAAATATTTTACTCAGTAGTTTATATTGAATTATTTATTTCTTTATTTGACACGATAAATAATTAATTATTATAGTCCCATTTAAAAAACAATTATCCGGTCATTCAATAGGTATACTACTAAATTATAGCTCAAATCAATAATTTAAATTTTAGTAATAATTTCTTCACACCAATTTAATGTAAAAAAAATCACTCGCATACGAGTAGAGGTTGTTAATTTAAATAAAATAATAAAAATAATCAATGTGTATGAATCGATCTTCAAACCAAAAATATATTACTAAGCCAGCTTAGAATTTTTCGGCCAAAGTTCACAGACTTTATTTACACACTTCCAAACGCAAATTCAGCAAAATTTCATACTTTTAAACTTCACAGGTAATGTTATACCCTTAAAGTAAGCAATCTAAGCAAGTATTTTTAATCTAAGCAATCGTTCTAGGCTTTTTTTCTTGTAGCTCAAAGTATATTATACCTAAGTCCAACATTGTATATTTTTACACTGTGTAAATCTAAAATGCACATTTTATAACAAACTAATATCTCTAATAGAATATACTTATTTAAATTTACATACCCCATATTATGTAGCATTTTATACATCCGTAGTAGATAGAAGCTTATACGTTCAAATTTGACATTTATTTAAAATCAATATTACTAACGTAATTCTACTTTATATCAATTAATAAATAAACCAATATGCTATATTCTTTGTAATTATTACCACCAAGATTATTTAAGTAACTTCATCATTTACATAAAAACTTATTTGGGAATTTGGTTATTCCGAAAATCGTTTATATTTAACTGAAAGCTAGTACTTAACCACCCTTCTCTATATCAAAAAAATATAAAATACCGTTAAAAGGGGTATTCTTTTATCCGCATTATAGAATCCCCTAAATGATAATAAAAATAGTAATGTTTTTATTACGAACATTTATTAAAGTACCTACTGGATAAAAATAAATATCACGAATCTAATTTGCCTAGATTAAGGTACCCCGCAGACTAGAGACTTTCTATCGGGCGATAGTTTAGTCGGGTTGGGCTGCTAGCGCGCACACTGAATCAACAAAACAGTCGGGTGGTGTGAGTGCGCACACTAGAGAACAGTCGCCAACTGCTCTCGAATGATTTTCCAGTTAACAAACGACTTTTGAAGAGAGCGGTCGCAATGAATGTTGGAACAATATCGTCAATAAAAGTTATTATTGCTGCAATACTACGAAGGAGAAAGCTATCGCCCGATTAAACGATCGGCAAGTGTGCGCGCGTGGAAGAGCGCCATACTCATTAAGCTATCGGCCGATAGTTTATCGATAGGATAGTTTAAAGGCAATCGCAAGGCCTATTAAACTTAGCAATCGGCCGATACCGGATCGTTGTAGTATGCGCACTTGCATACATCTTCATACTGAGTAAAAGCCCGACTGAACTATCGCCCGATAGAAAGTCTCTAGTCTGCGGGGGCTCTAAATCACTTGAAAAATAATCGTTGGCACCAGGACTTGAACTTTGGTCTTCTGGTGTCCGGTTGGGTGCTTTGTCTAACTACGCTAATCGAACACACCTACTGTCTATTGTTACTGAATTATTACTTAAATATTTATTATTATTAGAATATAAATGGTTTATTTAACATTACAACGTATTGTTTTTTGTTATTTAAAAGGACGTTGTCTTCAATGCGGTTGTTGTTAGATATAATATTTTAAAAATTATTAATAATTTTGTTTTTCTGTAAGAAACTTTTGAGTGGTTTTAATTAATATGCGTAATTTGTCTTTTAAAAATATTGTCGAATATATTAGTTTAATTTACTATAATGCTTAAATTAAAATGATATATACGGGTACATACCTACAGCACGAGTGATTTAAATCAAAGTATTCTCTTGAAAGCTGTTTCCATAATATGTAATTAATTAATTCAAATAAATTTGCTATCGTAATTTTTGCTTTAATTGCTTTCTTCATTTTGTGATTTTTTAAGTATTGTGATAAGAATATTCCAATTGTGACTTTTTAATTAAAAGCTAAAAATGACAGCACCGTATCTAACATTAATATTTTATTAACTTTAAGATTATTTTCTTATTACCACATACACGGAATTTTCTTAATTGTTATATATTTTTTTATTGTTGATGTAACTGAAATATTATTAAATTTCGTTTTTATTTTGTTACAAGTATTTACATAATTATTACAGAAAACAAACGCTAACTTTTGTAATATATTTTTTTTGTTAATTAAAAATGTTAATAAATATGTACTTCACAATCAATCATTTTCAGTGTTTTGAAATTATATAAAGTGTATTTTAATATAATTAATCTACGAAATATCAATTTTATCTTTTTGAAATACAGAAATACTCAAATGACTATCTTTTATTTATAAACATAATATATAAGATGTATGGATGTGGAAGAAGCAATGGAAGTGTGCCGGGACAGAGAGGCGTGGCATTCTATCCTTTCTGCCTAGCCCTTCGGAGAAAAAGCGTGTTGGTTTGTTAGTTAGTAAAAATCTTCAAACAAGAATTCACTAGAAGGGGCGTTTCCATACAAATTTTCTAAAAATATACGCTTCCTAGGGTTAATTTCATATCACCAATTATTATAAAATTCCACCGTCTAAAGACTCCACCACTTAAGCCAATAAACGAAACGTGTGGCGTAGTTATCTAGTGATGGCGTATATGCATATTGATGACGTGGTGAGTGTCGTAGTGGGTAACTAGACACCTAGACACGGTAGTATTTTTCAAGTATGAAATGTCACGTCTCTGGAATTCTTGTTCGAAGGTTAATATCTACAAGTGATGAGTTATGATGAATTGTCTGTTAACGTGTTAACCACAGAATTGTAAAAAATTGATTTGGGCATTATGAGGCGGCCTCCGTAGCGTAATGGTTAAGACACTGGACTCACGATACGGAGGTTCCGGGTTCGATTCCCGGTGAGAACTAAAAAAAATCAAAAGTGATTTTTCTCAAGCCTGGGTGTTTGTGACGTTGTTCCCCTCTGTAATTGGGTCTCCTGGCCTGTTGAGGTGGTAAAAAAAAAAAAATTAAAAAAAAATTAAAAATGAGGTTAGGGGTGGTGGTGGTGGTGGAATGCCATCCCTTTTTAGCCCTCCACCGTCTTTACTCAGAAGAAGACACAAGGCATTTATAAGAAGAGGAATCGAAATAATATAATTACAGTTTGAGTTAATCAGGGTCTCTGATACCTTAAGTGAAAACAAAAGTTGCGATTTTACAAACAATTTAATACAACATTCTGGGTGTGTTCAATACTTGTACACAAATCTGGATTTATCCCAAGAAAGGAGTGGGTATATATTTCATTTTATATTTCTACATGGGCGATTACTAGTAATTAATTTAACTCGGTCAGAGTCTTAATTACAAAAATGAAGTAATTTGCTAGTAAATACTTAACTTCAATATCAATGCATAGATGGAGCTAGTTATGCGCTGGTGAATGGTTTTCAAATCGTAACATTGTAACATATAAAAAAAAACAAAAATAATACCTGGTGTGGATATTCGCCAATAAATGGGGAATGTTGTAGTACGTAAAGTGGCCACTTAACCCAGCCAATGACAGGTCATAAGCCCTGTAAACGCTCGAATATCCATATTCCTGAATTTGGAAAGAATTCTACTTCATCTCTGTAGGGATATAAAATGAAATAATTTTATAATTTAAATGACTTAATTTCAAAAATTAAAAATATCCTTAAATTAAAGAGTATGAATGTGAGTTAGTGTCATGATGTGATAATATATTTGTCAGGTGTCACGGGTATTCTTGAAAGAGCGGCTTCGAATTTCCTTTGTAACACCTAGCTTAAAGGACATAACTTTCAATTTTTTAATAACTTTTCAATTTTTAATAAATTCCAAGTTGTGTAGGTAACAATATTATAAAAATATGTAACTCAATTTCGGATATTTTATTTTTTATTTAACCACCTCAACAGGCCAGGAGGCCCAATTACAGAGGGGACAACGTCACAAACACCCAGGCTTGAGAAAAATCACTTTTAATTTTTGTGTTCTCACGGGGAATCGAACCCGGAACCTCCGTATCGTGAGTCCAGCGTCTTAGCCATTACGCTACGGAGGCCGCCGATTAATTTTTTGTATATTTTTAATAGTAATAAAATAACTCATTTAGAGATTTTTTAATAAGATAAATAAATATATAATGTAAAAGAATGTTTTTCATTTAAGAGAAAATACATTTTTTGTGTTCTCGTAAATCAGGAAATTGTATTGTATTTTAAAACCCCGAGTAAAATAATAAAACTACATAAACATAAATATTTCACTAAAACATTTAGAAATGTGAAAAGCTCTTTCGCATTTTTCTTTAGTTCGTGGTCTGATTCACAATTGGCCTCAAACAAAATACTAAACTTATAAAATCACCCTCACATAACATAGAATGTGTAACAAACTAGAGTAGATAAACCTCTCCACGCCTTGAGAAAATAACTAAGTAACTTTGTAGACTCAGAAAAAAAGGATCTCTCTTCTGGATACTGTAAAGTGGATGGAGTAACTTGCCTGGAAAGAAACCAAAGCTTACAAACACTTTAATCCTTTTAACTAGGGTTCACGAGATTATCGAGAATTCGTATCACGTTGTATACCTAGATACATGAATATAATATATGGAGAACAATATATCTTCTACATATAATACAAGTATGTAAGGCCTCGTTTAAATGTGAATTATATAGGCGCATTTACCAATCTTCAATCGATAATTATTTATAGTGATAATCCATATACGCGTACGCCGAAACATCCAGAAGGGATGTCTCTTTTATAAAAATGCCATCATGAGAGTTTAGTAATTCAGTAGCAGTAGCAAGGAGTCCAGTACACAGTACTTATATGTTTACATAAATGTGTAATAACCATGTTTACGTACTGATTACTGTAAATAAATCGTCTGTAAGTTATCGTCTGTAAGTTGTCTGTAAATTATCAGCGGCCGGCCCTTTTGCCTGGAATCGACTGCCTTCACACAGTTCACACTTACGCGCCATTCAGAGCCCCAGTCAATTTCGAACTCCAATTTCGAACTCAATTAAAAATGCATCTTTTTAAAATCTCACATACAGCCATGATGCATAATCAGCCTACCGCTAGGAGCTTAGGTTAAACAATCTTTAATTGTAAAGCGCCCTTGAGGTGATTTTTCATAAAAATGGCGCATCATAAGTTAGCTGATTATTAAATGTTACGATTTGAAAGCACGTATTTCATTTAATTTTTTTGGTTTACAAACAAAATATAAGAAAAATGCATGTTTAAATGTGTTTTTACTTTAACCGGGTTGTGGTTAGTCAATAATCCCTTAATTCAAATCCTGCCTCACCATAACTTGTTTCCTACTTATTAGGGCAGTTTTATTTCCGATTATTCGAAAGTTATCTTAAAATTATCATATTTGTGTGTATGAACTCAATTTTTTTTTAAATTGTTTTCAAGAAAAAAAACGTCGCCCGAAGATGGCTTAATGCTCCCACATTTTACCCATTTAAACGAGGCCTTATGTAGAAATAAAAGTTTTAGCACACATTATTTACTAGCCCAAAGGGGTATTTACATTGTTGGGTAAAAGTCAAGTTACAGATTGAAGACAGAAAAAATATATTAGTACAATACCTTTTAAGTTTTTCGGTCCATCGCGTTATCTAATTTATCCCCAAAAAAAAATTTTTTTTTAAAAAAATTTTTAAACTTACGCCGTTTTTTAAAAAAACAAAATTTTAGAAAGGGACCCCTTGTTTACAATTCCCCAAATTTTAAATTTTCCCAAAACAATTAAATAAAACGGTTGAACTTTCAAAAAAAACCCCCTTGGGTTAAATTTTTTAAAACTGCTTTTTCGAAAAAAAATTTTTTTTATGCATAATTTTTTTTTTTTATCAAAAAGGTAATTTTTTTTGTTTCTTTTTTTTAACAAATTAAATTTTTTTTTTTTTAAAATTTTTTTTTAAAAATTTTTTTCCCTTTCTAGAAGTCATAAAAAATTTTAAATTTTTAGGGTTTTTTTTTCCCAAAATTATTAACTTTTTTTAAAAAATTTACTAAAAGCTTTTTGAGTAATTTTTTTAAAAAAAATTTTTTTTTTTTTTTTTTAAGTTTTTAAGGACTTATTTAGTTTTAAGATGAAAACATTGAAAATTCCCTTTTTATAATTGTTTTTTTTTTTTTTCAATTTTTATCCCAAAATTTTTAATTAAATTTTTTTTTTAAAAAATTTTTTTTTTGGCCCTTTATTTCATTTTTTTGGTTTGGTCTCCTCCTTCTCCCCCTCCCAAAAGGGGTAACCCAAAACCCCCAACCCCTTGGCCACGCCCCCTTTTCGCCCCCCGCCCCCCCCGAAACCCTCCAAAACGTGAAAGGGGGGGCCCCTTCTTTTTAAAACTTTCCCAAAAACCCCCCCCCCCCCCCCTTTTTAACTCCCCCCTTTTCCGAAAAAAAGTGGAATTTCGGGAAAAATGTAAAAAAATTTTCCCTTTAAAAAAATTTTGGGTCCCCCCCCCCTTTTAACTTTTTTTCCCAATTTCCAGAACTTTTTTTTTTTTTAAAAAAGCCCCCCTTTTTTTTTCCGGGGGGGAGGGGGATTTTTCGGGAAAAAACCGGGTTTTTTCCCCAACCAACCAAAGGGCCCCCCTACAAACGGGAAAAAATTTTTTCCCTTAATCAAAAAAAAAAAACCCCCCCCTTTACTTTGAACTTTTGTTTAAAAAAATGTTTTTTTTTTTTTAAAATTTTTCCCTTCCCCGGTTTTCCCAAAAAAAAAAACCCCCTCCCCCCTTTTGGAGGCCCCCCCCCTTTTTCCCCCCCAAAACGGAAAAAAAATTTTTTTTTCCCCCCAAAATTTTCCCACTAAATTTTTTTTTTTTTCACCGCCCCCCGGAAAAAAAAGGCTTTCCCCCCCCCCCTTAAAAACGAATTAAGGGGGCCCGCCGACCCCCCAAAAATTTTTTTTTGGTTTTTTTCGAGAAAAAAGGGGGAAAAAAAAAAAAACCCCCCCCCCCCAAAAACAAAAAATTAAAAAAAAAATAAAATGGGAAAAAACCCTTTCGGGGGCCCCCCAAAAACATTCCCAAAAAAAAAAACCCCCCCCCAAAAAATCCCCCGTCAAATTCCACCCCCCAAAACCTAAAATACCCTTAAAAAGGGGCCCCCCCTTTTTGTGACATCTAATCTAATTCAGTCTCATTATCATAAATAATTTGTAGGTTTTATGTTCTAAAGTTTGGTTTATGGGTCTGATTCTCAATTTGATCAAGCTGATTGTAAATTTTTCCAGTCCTAATGTGATTTTATAATTGCGCTTTATTTAAATTTTCATAATTTATACTTTACAAATCTCAATTTCAGTCTATCGTTTTCGGAATAATTAAACCTTATTCTTATTATTTTATTTTTATATCCCTACAGAGATGAGGTAGAATTTTTGTCAAATTAGGGGTGTGATATTTTTATTTGACAATCTTAGTGTTTCTCAACAAATACTTTTATTGTAAATATGTATAATTGTATAATCAGTCAAATCTTAAAAGATACTTTACGATACTTAAAATTTAAAAAATCTCAAATATTATAAGCGTATAAAACGTCTGCAAGGATATATTACATAATTGCTGCATTTCAAAGTTATCTACGATAATTTTAGATAAATTAATTCTACAAAGATTAAAAAAATCACCTGAGACTGAAGTCTTAATTAATTCATTTATTTTATTTCTTTTGCTGGAGTCTATATAAAACAATCAACGAATAATCCATTTTCCAAAGACGCAATAAACGAAGATGGTTCTAGATCTTTCCCGTGGGAATAACAAGATACAAACTGGAATCTAATCACTTAATCCTTCACAATCCTGAGCTTGCTAAACTAATTAATTTTAAATAATCGTTTTAATCTCATTAAAGATCGTTCAAATCTCTTTATTTACTCTAGTTATAGCTTTTTTTAATTCGCTCATTTAAATTACATGCCATCGCCAAAAGAAAATGCCTTTAAAACCGTTGTTGGTTGAAAACCAAATTCATGTAGTACGTACGCACAAATAAACACTGCATATTGTCTATGTCAGTAGTATCTGCTTATTGTCTATGTCAGTGATATTCAAAATCGCGTGGCGGATTTTCAAAATTAGTATTTTTACTTCAAATATACACGTGTATACTAGGTACTAAGATTTTTTTTACTATCCAAATATTTGTCTGTTTATACTACTATAACCTCGGATAGTAATAATAATATTAAATTTCACGGATTAGCTTTAAAAAAACGGTAGAGTTGTGCTGGACTGAAAAAAGACTCAATAGTCTTTACAACAGTCTAGGGGAAGGGCGGGGCTTTCATTGTACCTAAAAAATATATTTTTCAGCATTTTAGCGTTAATTTTGGTTCTTTAAAATCGTATTCAAATATTAAAAAATATTTCATGCACCCACAAAAAATAATTAATAAATAATTAATAAATATCGCGAACAGTAAACAGAACGCAAGAAGTTATTAGGTACAGTAATTTACGTCCATATCGACATTTTTACTGTCCAAGTATTTGGACAGTGAAAAAGTTTCATAAAATAGTTTAAAATGTTATGTTTTTCTTTTTATAGTCTTGTGCTTTATCGGTTTGTTATTGTTATTGCGTTCTTCATTAGTCATCTGTTCTGTGTCGGTTGGCGAGTTTATTTTTGTGTTTTACGTTTATCTCGTAAAGTTAACATCAAGCAACTTCTTTTAGATCGTCTTTGCGCCAATCTTCTATCCACAGTAATTGAATATAAAAAATATAAAACTTAAAAGTCTGCTATCGTATATAAACTGTTTTTAACATAAAATCACACGATTCTAAGTAAATGAATACGTTGTGTCTAGATCAGGAGAGGACAAATGGGAAGGAAACCTTTTGACATTTTCATCCCTTATTTACCATCGTTTTCACACCCCGTTGGCAACAACTAAAGAACAAGGAGCCAACCTTTTATCGCGGCACTTAACTTGAGGGTGGTAGGTACGTAGTAGATATGTATAACGTATATCGCAACCACCCCCCAGCCTTGTAACTAGGCGGTCGTCAGACGATGGCGTATGAACCGAGTGTAGTCTTCATTTTGCATTTTTCATGTCTTAATTTAAGCTTTTGGTATTGTTATGTTCTTTGGCTCTCTTTGTTTTTGCTAAAAAATATTGAATAATAATATTACCAATGTATAATACTTATTCTTTAAAAAAAAAACCAAACAAGCTGATGAATGCTTTATTTAGAATGTCACAACAGAGTTGAAGAAGTTTTTCCAAGAACAGGAATGTGTTCAGTTCATAATGAGATATTTATTACATCCACAAAAATAAATTACCACATTTGGGTGTTGCTGATTTGGGACATGCTAACGCTACTTGCATTTTTTTAATTAATAAACTGAACAACTATTTTTTACAGTTTACATTAATAAATAGGTATTCTTTACAGTCATTATATTTTGAAAATTTTGTTATTTATTATTTTCTAATATGTATTGAAATTGTCATTAATAACAATTAATGTCTAGGTACATAGGTACATCATTACAGAATAATTCGTTGTATAATCTATTGATTTAACCTTTATTGTGTTACTTATCGAAAGAAGCAAAATTGGCAGTACACAACGGAGTTCTGGTACCAACCCTTGTGTATGGTAGTGAAGCGTGGTGTTGGAAAAAGAAGGATGAAAGTAGACTGAATGCTGTTGAAATGCGGTCTCTCAGGCGAATGTTTGGTAAGACTATGTATGATAGGTGTACAAATATCGAAATTAGAGCGGAGTGCAAGGCTGAGATAAGCATTATCGACAAAATTTAGAAAGGGCTTTTACGATGGTTTGGTCATGTGCAGCGAATGAGTGATGAAAGAACGGCTAAAAGAAGTTTAAATGCAAGTGTGCCTGTAGAAGTAGAAGCTGAGGAAGGACATGGAAAGACATAGTACGACAAGTACTTGAAAGTGGACATGTGAAAAGTCGGAATAATCGGCGTATGTGCATGAGAAGATGTATGAATGTAGAGGAAGCAAAGGAAGTATGTCAGGACAGAGTGGTATAACGTTCTATCCTCTACGCCTACACGTGATGGGTATGGCAGTTGGTTAGCTAAATAAGTTAGATTTATTCTATTGACATTATTACGTCTAATTTTTTTTTTAATTCATCGTGTATTTTGTTTTATATTTGTCTACTGCGCCAGAAAGCAGGAAATAAGTGCTGAAATGGTACTTATTTACAGATTTATTTATTTATTATATATTATGTGTAGTAGTAGTATCTAAATTCAAAATAATTCGTACTTAGTTATTCTTTATCTTCTGTTCAGTAAGTAATCAATACGATGGATTTTAAGCTTTGACACATTTCGTGAAAAAACATATTTAAGGCAAGGCAATATTTTTACTATGCTTAATACTTTTTCATTTTTTGCTTAGTACTTATTCGTAATAATTTACTATTAAGTACTTTCGAAAAAGAATTTACCAGAAGGGGCGTTTCCATACAAATTTTCTAAAAATATATGCTTCCCAGGGTTAATTTTATAACACCACTTTTTATCAAATTCCACCACCTAACGACTCCAACATACTTCCACACTTTGAAACGTGTGACGTATATGTCTAGTGATGACGTTGATGCCTAGTGATGACGTAGTGAGTAAAGTAGCGGGTCACTAGCTGTCACTAGGCACAGACTAGGCAAGGTAGTATTTTACATGGTATTATAAATATGGAGTGCCACTTCTCTGAAACTCTTTTTTGAAGGGTAGGTTCCTATATTATTCAAGAGTAGTACCTACCCTATTTCGGTATGCCAGCTATTGGTGCTGTAAACGACCTTTTTGTTATTACTATCAAATTTGAGTTTTTCTTATTATTTTTTTTTTTTTTTTTCACCTGCCATAAAAAAAAAAGTGTATGTTTCATTTGTATGACATAATTTTCACTTTAGAAACTATGTATGCCAAATATTCTCAGCGAAAGATTGGTCTTCCTTATGCTTCCAGCTATTCGTAGCGTCGCTCAGTAGACCTTATTCCCAGAAGCCAGAAGGAGCTGGCACAAACTATTTCACACCATGAACTAAACTACACTAACTCAACAAAAAAAACAACTTTTTGGTAATCGCAAAAATGTGATTTTATTTCGGTACGATTTCATTAAGACTGGATTTTTTCAATGTAAATTTGACCTAGCAAAGAGCATAAGTATATTTATGTTACTTGGACAAAATTTGACATAGGTAAGAGCTAGATATATATTTCTTAGACAAAATTTGACATAGGGAAGAGTTAAATATGTTTCTTGGACAAAAAAGTTGCGGTTGGCGAGAGTTTAACTTGGTAACCTCACTTCTCATAATGGAGAAGCCGAATTATTAATGACCATCGACAGTCTTCCTATCAACTTGAAGAGTGTTCGGCATTTTGTGTCCTACTACTACTACTACTTTCCCATATCCGCTCTTGATACCTATCTTGATCCTACTCTTGATCAATTTATTACATGATGGTAAGATGATCAGTCTAACGTTTCAGAACCAGTCCTAGTATCACACATGAAATATAAATAATAAAATCACATGTAAACAAATATTTCATGTTGACCCTTACGGGAATCGAACCCGCGACCTCATGCACGGTAGCCAAATACACTACCACTATGCTACGAGGATTTTGTGTCCTATTTTTGTTTATTTTATTTGTTTCCTTATTTATATTTATAGTGTATGATGTGTGGATATCTTTGGGGTCGTACGTTCTACGAAAAAAATGGTGGCTTTTGGGTGATATTTTAGCTTATTTCAGAATTATGTGGTGTGGTTATAAGGTGGGTAAGTTCCTGAAATGTCAAGAGCTACCCTTAACGTCACGACGCCGACGCCGATGATCGTATGTAAAGGAGCGTCGTAATGAGATACCCCCAACTGGGGAGTTCTCCACACGTGACAGATATTTTAATGGTCATAACTCAAGATCACATATACGGCTCTTGTATCGCATTAAATGTATTTTACAAAGAGTTGAATAAGTTTTGCTTAATTGCCTCATATTATTTGATCAAAGGTTTTTACGGTGTACGTGTAATCAAAATTGAAAAATTATTGGGATTTTTTTATTTTTTTATTTTATTTATTTATTCTCCTTTTTTGCACCCAATGCATAGGGCACTACCATATACAGGGTGTAACAAAACTCGATGTACAACCCGAAAGCTGGTGAATCTACATCGTATTTGGAGACGATTGTGTAATATGACTTTTCAATCTAAACTTGAAAAAAAAAATTTTTTCTTCTCATTAAAGTCTTAATAAGTATGGCAGATTTAGTAAAATGGCTCAAATTCTTGTTAAAACGCGTTTTTTAATTTAATTTTCTATATGGATAGAATAAATTTGACTAAATACATGATATTTGATAACAATTTGCAAAAAAATCAAAAAAACTTCGTACTCAATTTTCGAAAACTGAGGGTCAAATCAAAAAAAAATATTCAACAAAATCGACTCCAAATATGATGTAGATTCACTAGGTTTCCTGCTTGTATATCGAGTTTTGTTACACCCTTTATACCAAGTGTCACAATTCCAAAAATCCATTGTCAAAGGGAGGGGTATATATAGATTTCATTCACAATACGCACTTATTCCTTACGATTAGTGTTCTTCGCTATTAATTACATAAATATGTGAATATTTGTGTTATGTGTGTTAAATCCAAAAATCTTACAATAAAAAAATACAAGGATGCTAAAAAATCTATTTTATAACGAAGTATAGCGTAATTATATGATACCTGTAAGATGTAACAGCTTTCGCTAGAAGTTTATACATTTCCAACCAATCAAATCATTTGTCTTTCAGTTGCTAAGGTATGAAGGTCGCGTGAGATTCACGTTTTTGTATGAGGAATGTTCTAAGAGCTATTCTCCTTACTAATATCTCACTAGAAATAATCTTAATTTCTCAATACGCAGGTTATTCCCACATAGATCACTTGCGATTTGCATTTTTAAAGTGTAGATGGAGGTTAAACGATAAAGGAGGTATATATTCCGAATCACCCCATCTCTTTCCCATCGTTTATTCGTCATTCCCATGGATTAGATATGTCATTCCTGTAAGTTATACGATCCCAAAACCGCTACGTGGACATTTTGGCTCGTCACCGCACCGTTTATGTGCATTTTATTTCGCAATAAAAGTTTACTCGGAATAAAATAGAGTAACTTTATATCGACGTATGTCGGTTTACTAAAACTCTGTAGATACTTTCTCTGAATTTAAAAATCCAATTTGGGTAATTTGCAATATTTTTTTAATAAGTGATGATTTTTTCAATCTTTCGAAATCAGAATTTATAAACTTTTAATTGTTGGCGTCTGTAACGTAATGGCTAAGACGCTTGACTCATGACATGATACGGAGGTTCAGGGTTCGATTCCAGGTGAGAACTCAAAAATCAAAAATGATTTTTCTCAAGCCTAGATGTTTGAAGATGACATTTTCATCTGTTATAGGCCCTCCTGGTTGTTGAGGTGATTAAAATAATAAATAAAAATGATAAAAATTATTTTATATTTTAACTTTCAATATTATGATTTATTTACTATAACTACCTACCAATCAACAAAATCATGCCCATTTTAAATCGACATCTTCCTCACTAGGATATCCTTAATATATTTCGTAAATTTTTTTTTCATAAAAGCCTAATTAACGCTTAATTAAGAAACGTATTGCAGAAATGATTTTGTATTTTTCTCAATTTTTTTTCGAACAATAATTTCAGAAAAGCGACATTCTATACTTAAAAAATACTACCGTGTCTGAGGTGTCTAGTTATCACCACTACGTCATCAATAAGCATCTACGTTATCACTAGACATCTACGTGACATGTTTTGTGCTTTGGGATAAGCGCTGGGGTCTTTAGGCGGTGGAATTCGATAAGTGGTATTATGAAATTAACCGTGGGAAGCGTATATTTTTAGAAAATTTGTAAAGAAAAGCCCCTTCCAGTAAATTCTTTTTCGAGAATTTTATTTCATATACAAGAAAAAATTCAACTGGCTAAATTTTTGCTAAAATTGAGCTGAATCAGCTAAGAGTTTAGAACCAATTTTTTAAGAAGAAGCCTTTTAAAAAACTCAATTTTGTAAAAAACACGATATTGGGAGCAAGCATTGTGAGCCGTTTTACATAGAATGATTTATGATCCAAAGCGATATCAAATCTTCGTGGTAACGCGGTATCTATTATTGTCACCGCATCTTTCATTACGTTACTTTAGGCAAAAATCCTCATTTAATTGCTTTTTTGGCCAGATTAAACACGATTTATTTAAGAAATATGTACATTTAAAAGTGTGGTAAAAGTAAATTTTAGTGGTTAGGGTCGCTGACTTTAAATTAGAATTCCTAAGTTCGGATTGCAGTCCAAAACTTGTTTCTGAATTTTATTTTCTGTTACACTATATCAGGGTATATAAAAAGTACCTTCCCCTTGAAATTTTAATGTATGCGTAAGTATATCATAGGGGGGAAAACGTAGGTACTATGTTCAATTACTACCAAATATTTATATTTGTTTTTGATTATTTATTTACAGGAAAACCAACAGTTATAAATGTCATTTATAAATGACAAAATATAACATTTAAACTGAATAAACCAATTAAAGGTTTTCACAAATATAATTATGATAGATAAAAAATATATTCTCAACATAAAATTACGAATTGACATAATAGTGAGTTAAATCGTAATATAAAATTCAAATTAAACAAAATTTGTTTTCACTCGGAAAGCAAACGCCTTACATTGCCACGGTTGTTCTAAAAAAATCTACGTTCAATGATTATGAAATTTTATTGAAGTTATTGGAAGCTATTAATTTCCTTTAGATCCTAACTCTTAATTTTTTCAGATGAATTTTGAGAAAATGTTTAATCATAACTTCCTGTAGTTCGACAATCATCATTGTAATTTTCACAATAAAATTACCTAAGCAACTAAAAAAAATCCATCCTAAAATTAGAATAAGGATATTCGTAATAAATTCCATTTTCGTACCAAAATATTATTTTAGGAAGTAAGATATTCCAGTTATCCTAGCGTAAATAGATAAGGATAATCAACTTACTGAATAATGTGTTCAGATAAACGTAATTCGACCTGTTTTCGTTGTTTTCTGGCCTGAAATATGAAAAGAAATTCGGTTCTGGAAACCGCATTCAAAACGCCCAAACAAATCATTATTAGTAAATATATTGTATGTTTAAATAATTGTATTAAGATAAACCACTAAAATACGTCAAATACCAATTTTCGGGATTTTCATTGCTGAAATATGAACTTCAAAGTAAATAATCAAAATAAAAAAATTGGCGAGCCCGTAATTGATAAAATCAGTTTTGTATTCAAGTATCTGGACACACAGGAAATGTTATCTGAAAAAGTTTTTTAACTTATTTACATGGAGACTTTAAAGAAATTCATCTAGATACATATCCAAATTACGTAACTCGACCTGTTTTCGTGGTTTCAGGTCTGACGAGAAAATGTATGTTTACGTGAGTAAGGAAATTGCGTCCATGAAAATAAAAATGTCTGAAGTTGAAGGTTTACATAACTATTTAGGTTTATGGACGGAAGCCATTTTGAGAACGGAGGGAGATAAGATGAACTTTTTAGTCCACTTTACTCTTTCAAAGAACCCTTCAGTTACTTTTGTATTGATAATACAAAACATTGTACATTGTGGATATTTTAATTGATGTTATTTAATTTGTTCAATGAGTTCATAGAAAAACACAATTATTCGATAATTTTGTGACAAAATATACTAGCTACTACTACTTTCCCTTATCCGCACCCAATGGTGTATATGATCATTTTATACATGAAGGTAAGATGATCAGTCATACGCTTCAGTACCAGTCCAAGGTATCACACATGAAATATTAATATGAAAATCACAATATGTAAATAAATGTTTCATGTTGTAAATAAAATATCTCATGCACGGTAAGCAAATGCGCTACCACTATGCTACGAGGCGGACAATTTTTTTGTTAAAAATATTTTTAGTTTGTTTTAGAAGAAACATTTAATCTGCCGTCCTAAAAAATGTTATTTTAAAATTTTGCAGATTTTTTGCAGATATTTATAGTATTCCAGCATTGAAAGACATCCTTTCCTATTAAGGCTCGCTAACGAGTTACGGTAGTATCTTGAAGCTACATAATTAGCGAGTAAATTGCTCTCAGATAATATTGCTGTAAGCTGCAATCCGCGGATAGCTACGTCATTACTTGCAACTTGCATCCCTTGCACCGGAAACACGTACTAATAGCGGCCGTGACGTCACAGGTCACAGATTACTGGATAGCGGTGGCACAACCCTCAGGTGATATTAATCGCAGAGATAAAAATCATCCAAAGCATATTTTTAATGAAGAATTTCAATTAAAATAAATAATACCGGAGCTTTATGATGTTTGCAATTAAAAATAATCATTATTATGGTCACGGGCGAAAAATCAATTTCACATTTATGTCCTGTATTCTTATGATACCCTGTGTGATATATTGTGATGTATTGGATATGGGGCTTTAAGTAATACACGGCTGTGACATTTATGACGGGTTTATTATAATACAGGTTTAACTGTCTACGCTCCTCAGAGCTCTAACTTGGAATGACGGGCACACAGCAGACATACTACATACACACACGTTCGTACATCTTCTGTCACCCTCACACACAGTCTCTTTCACACACATATCTCACACCTAGGACTGGTGCTGAAGCGTAAGACTGATCACCTTGCCTTAATGTAACAAATTATCAAGATTCACTTCACTTGGGAGTACTAATGCACCTATGCACCAATGGATGGGGATAAAGGAGAGTAGTCGTAGTTGTATACATTATATAACCAGATCAGGTACAATTTTAGTGAAGTGTGCTAAAAATTTTAAAATTATTAACTTTTTACTTTGTTATGAACTTATTTTTACATTATGTCATTCAACTTATATTTTGACAAATTAATGTTTCAAGCTATGTACGTAGATATTTTTTTGTAAAAAAACGCCTTGCATCGCGGTACTGAATTGAACCTATAATTTTTTCAGGGTATCTATGAAATACGTAAATGTAAAAAAAATTTAGCCATGATCTCACTTGCCGCAAATCGAAAGTTTTATTGTTACACCATTTTAAAGAATCAAATTAAAGCAATAACCAACAGTATTTCATAGATGTATAATGATATACATAAACGTGTATAAAATTCCGATAGTTTCAAGGACTTTTAGAAACGCTTTGATCTCTTCTCAAATTCAAACCCTATTTTTATCGTTAATTAACCTAGCTCATAGAAAGAAAGTTTTAGAAAAGATGCGCTGTGATGTTACAGTAACATCAAACTTCATAGAAAATATTCGTTCATAGTATCTGTGTTGTGTTCCTAATTTATTCCAAATACAGAATTCAAATTTTTATATCAAGCCTTGAAAGCGTTCCGTTTAGAGATGGGAACATCAATCATGAATCGACGTCAATGGGTCAATCAAAATATTTTCAAATGAACAAGAATATTTGAAATATTTTGCTTTCGTTCGAAATCAAATTAATTTCGTTCCCAATATTTCGCTCCAAATTCTATTTTGGGACTTAGTCATATTTCTACACTCTTCAATGATTAAAATAATAATTGTAACATACACTAAATTTAACGTTTTTAGATTATATTTTTTTATTATTGATTTTTATAAAATATTTTCTTACAAATCAGAAATTTAAGGTTGAAGTTCAAACCCTATTTTCTATAACAGACATGTTCTATAATTAATTTCAAAGTTATCTCAAAATTATAATATTGTGATAATCTAGATAGGAAATATCGTCGGTCCAATGCCAAAACTGCGATTTGAGATGTTGTTGCACGTTCTACATATTCTACAGAATAAGTTTTAATGGTTTTTGCTTAGATGGGATCTCAGTTTCTCAGTACCTATCACTTGCATCTTTACTTATCTTTCGATACATGGCCATGGTTTTGAAAGGTGTTTATGTAAGCTATCAAACCCGCTGACTTATGTTAAAAAACAAGTACTTTTTCAAATCGCTTCGAAGAAGTCGGATTTTTTTTTTTTTTTTAAATAGCTTGGAAAATAGGTCCATCAACGCCAAAACGCAATATTCACAGGTTTACTAGCTCCAGGCTAATAATAAAAGTTCCAGGCTTATGGTCAAATACTTGAACTTTAAGGTCAGATGCATTTTCAAGACAGTACGTTTCCTAGGTAAATGTTTAGGTGATTCCGCAAAATGATTTGTCTAAAAATACCAATACCAATAAGGTCACGTCTTCCGTGGAAGAATTTAAAGGTTTAGTAGGTACCTAATCCCGAAAATGAAGGGCACGCGATAAAGTAACGAAACATGTTCAAGAAAAATCGTTTGAAAGGGGTAGCATTTACGGGTATAGGCTTACTTTATTTTCTGAATTTTATGGGTACTAAACAGGCGAAGCGTAAAAGAAAACATGGAAATGTATAAAATAAAGTGATATGGAAATACATATCGGCTGTGGTCAGCAAAAAGGTGGTAAGCCACCAAACTGAATTTAAAAAAAAATAATTATCAGTTGAAGTTGATTTCATTAATGACAGTACTTTAATTACTACTACCATTATACAGCAAGTACAGTGAATCGTGTTAATTAATTACATGAAGGCAAGATGATGAGTCTTACGCTTAGCCAAGTAATATTTTATGTGAAAATATCACATTACCCTATCGGGAATTGAACACGCGACCTCATGAATATCCAACGCACTTACCACCACGGCGGCGGCGGACAATCTTAATTAAGAAAGTGAAGTTCAACAAAGATATAGAAGCACTTTGGCCTGAAATGGGCCTAAAAATTAGATCTGTTAGATGTATCGCTTTGAGAAAACGTAATTGAAAAGGTTATGGTAGTTACGAAAATTTTATTTTCTTTAAATTTTTATATTAATTTGTTAGATGTATCGCTTTGAGAAAACGCTCCTAAATTTGAAATGGAGGGACCTACGCCATTCTTTCTAAACACGTCGGTATAGGTATTATTTCAAGGCGTTCGTACAGGAGCGCGTATTTAATAGTATTTTATTTACCTGGTCGGAAATACATACGAGACATTTCAGACCATACCACAAAATTTTGAGAGCAGCAACAAAACTCGTAGTACAACTCGAAAACTGGTGAATCTATATCATATTAAGAGTCGAAAGTGCAATATGACTTTTGAATCTGAGCTTTTGGAAAAAAAAACTTACGAAAGTTTTCAAAATTAATTTCACTAAACAAATGATATTCGTAAGAATTTCCCGAAAAAAAAAACTTATTATTAATTTTTTTCGAAAACCCTGGGTCAAATACACGGTGTATACTACTACTACTACTTTCCCTTATCCGCACCTAATGGTGCATGTAGCTTTGCATTGGTGCACCAAGTCCCCTGATCATTTTATTAAATGAAGGCAGGATGATCAGTCATACGCTTCAGCACCAGTACAAGCTGTCACATATGAATCATTTCTTACACACCATAGCCAATTAATTAAAATTATACAAGAGATAAAAATGCCGTCGTTATTCTCTATTATTGTTTATAAGATCTGAGTGTCACGCCCAATACATCATCCCTAATTAATAAGTGCTCCCCTCCTCCCCGCACCACCACCTGGTGTGGTGGTACGGGGAATGTGTAGGTGTGTAGGTGTAAGCTGTGATTGGTTGGACACGCCTTCATTTGGTTACATTTCACTTTTAAAAATATATTTGATTTTAAATTATTTTATTTAACCTAACCTATCATTAACCTACTGTATAAATTTCATAACCTATTATTTTATTTAACCTATCCTATCATTAACCTACTGTATAATTTTCATAACCTATTATTTTATTTGACCTAACCTATCATTAACCTACTGTATAAATTTCATAACCTATTATAAAGGATATTGCTTTTAAACAGCCATTTGATTAAAATTATTTTATTAAACCCAACCTATCTTAACCTACTGTATAAATTTCTCTCTTCGACTCTTTTTCTACATCTTGTCATATCTATGGATTTAGCAATAGACTAGTCCTCATACAAAGCACCCCAAGTTGTTAAGTTACACCATTATATTAATTTATTTATTTCACATAAACAATTTACAATAAAAATCCTTGCAAGTTAAGCAATTTAAAAAAACAATTCTGTCCCGATAAACTGTAGTTTTTATAGTTTGTCATTGGGTCATCTTAATTATCTAATCGATTATATAACTATTGTTTTAATATAAACAAAAAACACTAAGTGACAAATTATGGCGAATTGCAGTGATTAAAAAACGTTCCACGCCACTGTTCCACACAATCGGAAATATACCAACACTCACACGCGTAGAATCATATATAGATAAGCCAAATCTACTCACACATAGACAGTTGCGAAATACAAACGTTAGCTCAAAGGGGGTGAAAAAAACCGCCTCGATTTAGAACTCACAACTGAATAATTTATTCAAATTTGCGGAACCTTCCCATCATGTTTTGTTACGCGTGTCTACAAAACAAAGCTCAACAGTTGGAAATACCTGGAATTTCTCATAAAATCCAACTACTGTTTTGCCCTATCAATATTTTCAAGGTTTTTTTTATCTTATCATCAGTCTAATGGCAAGGTCTCATTCATTTGAGATGTTGAGTTTGGAAGTTTAATTTTTTTTAAATAAAAATTAATAAAATTTGAGTTCTAATGATTGAATACTCAAATATTTCAATTTGAGAATGCTTTCTAATTACTACTACTACTTTCCCTTATCCGCACCCAATGGTGCATAGGGTACTGCATTGGTACACCAAGTGCAGTGTGTCTTGATCATTTTTTTTTTATTACATGAAGGCAAGATGATCAGTCTTACGCTTCAGTACCAGTCCAAGGTATCACACATGAAATATTTATATGAAAATCTCATGTAAATAAATATTTCAATTTGAGAATGCTTTCTAATAATCGGAAATAACTGTGCCAGAAAGCAGGAATGAAGTTGTGCTGGAGTGGGGTGCGAAACTAGAGATTCTAACTTGGAATCCTCGAATCTACCACTAGACCGTAACCCTGCTCTAATTAAAAACCTATAAAAATTGTAAAAAATATAACAATTTCCATAGTTAACAATCTGGTAATAATTATATTTTATGCTACGTAAACATGTTTTGAGTTCAAAACTTAATATTTTAAAACAGCATTTTTGCAGTAGTGCCTTCGGCGTTGCACCGACGCCGACGTCTTAAGCTAAGTTATAGTCGTAAAATCAATCTAAGCTGGGACTTATATTTTCTATGGATAAAATTGGAAATTAAAATGAATGACTAGAATTTTTTCATCTCGTCTTTTTACAATACATTATAAAGATAATATGAACCAATGGAGAACTAAAAATGCTCAGCAATTTTCTCAACATATGACAGATAGAGAGACTCGAATTACAATATGAAATGACGAATCAATTCACTATGTACTCGTATGTATATACTTTATTTACATACATCTACTATATATAACCCAGATTGTCGCAAGTATTTGTACACAGTCCAAGTGTAAATACTCTTAGCTTGAGAAATCTGCTCTTTACCCATATTTTCGATGGTGCCGATTCTTCTTTCATCTATTCTGAGATATTCCTAATATCAAAGTCCCTTTAGTTACTTTGAGTTCGGAAACTAATATATCTATATCTCTATCAACATGCCTCATTTTAGATTCAACGATTTTCTCAGATCTTCATTTTCCAAACTCATCTCTGCCCCATCAAACGTTCATTGTAGTAGGAGACTCACTCGTAGGGATGCGACATCCCACTAAATATCGATTTCGAATCAAGGCATTGATATCGATTTAAATAAATTAAGTGTATTTTTTAACTTTACAGTTTTCGGTCCCGTATAAAGTGCGTATTATTCCAGAATTGGTATTTTTCATATGTATAAAATATACATTTGCGTTCTCATTATAAATATATTAAACTAACTAACCAACTAACTAACCATCACGCCATTTCCCCGAAGGGGTAGGCAGAGAGGATAGAACGCCACACCTCTCTGTCTTGGCATACTTCTCTTGCTTCCTCCACATTCATACATCTTCTCATGCACGCTCGTCGATTATTCCGACTTCTTACATACCCACTTTCAAGCACTTGTTTTACTTGATCATGCCATGTCATCATAAATATATTATATCCCCAAATTCACAAGAAGGGGCATTCCCATATATATATATATATATCTAAAAATTTTGTAACACCACTTGTTATGAAATTCCACCGTCTAAAGACTCCAGCATTTGAGATGTCTAATGATGACGTAGATGCCTAGTGATGACGCATGAGTGGCGTAGTGGGTCACTAGCTATCACCAGGCAACACTAGGCACGGTAGTATTTTTCAAATACGGAATGCCACCTCTCTGAAATTCTTTTTCGAAGACCCAAATTTTTAATTTTTGTACGATGTTTTTTTTAAATCCAACAAGTTATTTTGTCAATATTTAAAAAAACATCGACATATTCTTACACCCCTGTCAACTCAAAACCATATTCAATGTATCGATGGTGATTGCACACATGTTATGTTGCCAATTTATCGTATGTACATACAAACATAGTATATGTTACCGAACAGTTTTGGCACACCACCAAATACCAAATCAATTTTGATTTGATAAACTTATAAATTGATTCCAAAGGCGATGATTGGAATCGTAATTCGCCGAAAACTTCTGACACCTGATGTAATAAAAAATGTCGTTGGAGTAAATATCTACTAATAATTTAAATTTTTGATAAAAATAAATAAATTTTCGATAAAAATTTAGATAAAAATGACATCAATTTTTTTTTTAAATGAACGAAAATAAAAAAAAGGACAATAAATTAATAAAATATAGCTTGATTGGAATGACTTCGGCATGTAAGAATTTCTATAAATTAAGTCTGATAATATCCGTCAATATTATAGCTTTGGTAGAACTTTTTTTAAAATTTCATTGAATATATTATACAGTATACTACAAAATAATGAAAGTCCTATTGAGTTTAAACAAATACCACCATTAAAAAACGTCTAACGAGTGATTTGCATTAATTAACGAAAAATCATTCGTATCTGGGATGATGTTTCTGATTATGCTTCACATAATATAAATCAACACATTATATAAAATCCGCTTAAAAACCATTTAAAACTGAAATAATTCATACAGTTTGACAGCTGCAGAGCTGGTGTCATTCTAATCAAGGTATATTTAACAGACTATAATGGTAAAGTCGAGGATTCCGTAAAATCCGAAGAAATATTTTTGGAGAGTAATTTGTTTTTAAATATATTGAAGACTTAAAAATTGTTTCCCGAATCATGAATGCTTATCTACAAAGTAACCTTTAGGGACGATAAAAACAAAATCGATATTTTTCTACGAGAAATATTGGTGTGTAATATTGAATCAACATCGTAAACAACCTGAAAATGATATTGTTTTCAAAAGAAGAATACGTAAATATGCATAGTAATAACATAACATAATATATCTGCGTTAATATTCGTTATTAATATTTTAGCGGTAGCGCAATTGGCTACCGCGGGTTCGATTCCCGTAGGGAGTCAGCATGAAATATTTATTTACATGTGATTTTCTTATTAATATTTCCTGTGTGATTCCTTGGACTGGTACTAATCTTACTTACTTACTCATCTTACCTTCATGTAATAAAATTATCAAGAATCACTTTACTTGGTGTACTAATGCAGTGCCCTATGCACCATTGGGTGCGGATAAGGGAAAGTAGTAGTAGTAGCTATTTACATGTATTTTTTATTAAAGAAAAATAGGTTAAGTCTACGCCTGAGGCCGGTGTTTGAAATTTTAGTTTTCAAAATGATGTTACGGATTTATTAAAAGCCGCAGCGAAAATATAATTACATTTACTTCTAACTATTTTCTAGGTAAATAAGTAGACCGATTGTTTAAATAATGTATGCATTGTGTGAAAAAAATAATTTTGTATTTGTATTTTGTATTTTATTTAACCACCTCAACAGACCAGGAGGTCCAATTACAGGGGGGAATAACGTCACAAACACCCAGGCTTAAGAAAAATAGCTTTTCATTTTAATTAACGGAAAACCCACATACTTGGCATTTCTTTTCATCTTTCCGGATAACTAAAGGTGGCATCAAACAAAAACAATAAGTAATAATTCAAGAACGCATTCATGAAAAAAAAAAAACAATTATTTTTTTTTAATAAAATAATTTATGAAAAGGGTTATTTAATTGTTTATGGACATTGGATGGTAACATAGTTATCTTACTATTTATCGAGATTCATGATCGGGGATAACAATCTGATAAAGGTTGAACGTTTTCTATGCAGATGATTGATATTCGGGATGTGACGGAGAATTTTTGAAAAGGTCGCCACATCTAAATTCCCAATTTGTAAAGTTCGGCATAAATCAACATGGAAGGAACGTATTATGTTGAGAAATATTTCTTCAAAATTACCCTGTGAAAGGTAAACCCATTGATACCAAGTGGAAAGCAATTTATATTGAATAATCTGCTTCCAAATCGCCATTTTGTCACACTTACGGGGCTGGAAAATCCTTTTTTCACGGGAGATATTATCGTAAATTTTCACACAAGATAAAACCAAAAATACTAACATAGTTTAAACTGTTTTTTTTAAATCACTCGTATTTAAGTGCATTATTTGTAAAAGTGTTTCTATGTACCTAATGGGATTAGCGAGTCCTTACATTTCTATCTTTCTATCTTATGTTAAAATCAAAAAACGATTTTAACATAAGATATCATGGAGTTCTACAAAATAAATGCCATATCAATCAATATCTATCTTTCTAGGTACTAGTAGTAAACTTTACGATACTTGGAATGCGGAACGATTATAACTCTGAAATTAAACAACTTTTGTTTAAACTACTTTTTTTTATTATTTAACACTCCAACCGGTTTCAGAGACACTACTCCTTCATCAGGGATTTGTATAATAATAATTTAAAATTAAGTAACAAGTTTTTTTGTGTATGTACATTTTAGCAGTTTGTGTTGCCTTGTTTTCTTCCTCTAAATTAGTTTGTGATTATGGTGCGGTTGGAGGGTTGCTACAGAGGGGTAATCGGGGGGGTGGGGAGTTGTTGCTACCCGGAATGACAAGTTTAACAGGAACCGTTTCAAGTGGAATGATCTGCATACAAAACAGCCAGAAATGAGGTCCATAATATAAACATTCCGTGTCGGAGTTTTAGAATAACGCACTTTTTGCAGGGGGGCGCCATCTTTTTAGAGAAAATTGATTTTTCTTCGTGATGGTTTGTGCGGAATTTAATATATCAACTTGTACTATATTAGATATTTATGTTTTATCTAATTATTTCAGCACTTTTCTTTGAACCTTACCAATTTGTTATATCTATGGGAACGTCTTGTGGCGAGGTTGCTTTATGTGGGGTGCACAGAGAGAAATGAAAGAGTACTTACAGTTTCTAGTGCACGTTTATTACAAAGAAGTTTCATGAAATGAAATACAATGAAAACTTAACTAATTAAACTAAGATTGACATGAGTTATGAAAATAGAAAGTTACGAAATAAATTTAGATTAGCACGCAATTTGGCGGCAAGAAATTTGTACAAATGTAACGTGAAGTCACGGTGAAGGTTAAAATGGTTCTCGTCGTTGTTCGGTAGCGTTCGGCGGAGTTCGGTAGATTTTGCTTCGTCCCGCGTCGTACGCGTGACGTATTTCTTCCGCCACATATCCTTCCTTTCCCTCATCAGTGAAAACCCTTGAAATACTGCTACTACTAATCCGTTCCCTTAACCACCTAATGCCTAATATCCTTCTCAGACACTTGTTCTCAAAACTCAACACGCGAGCATTCTGAGGTTTTTGTGAGGTACCAGGATTCACATCCATAAAGGAGCACCGGCACAAAGGAGGAGTTAGTCTTAATCATCAAATTACTTCAAAGTAAAATGATCAGTCTTACGCTTCAGTGCCAGCTCAAGGTATCATAGGTACATGATATATTAATATGAAAACCCACATTTTAAATAAATGTTTCATGTTGAACCCCGCGGGACTTGAACCCGAGACCTTATGCATGTAGCTCAATGCACTAACCACAAGGTGGTAATAAATAAACAAGTAAATAAAAGCGATTGCTTTTGACAATAAAGAATCTAAATTGCAATTACAATATGGTAGTAAAACTGATTCAAGGCCATCTGTTTCCTTATTCCTAGAATCATTCCTACT
This sequence comes from Micrasema minimum, assembly GCA_022494985.1. Lineage (NCBI taxonomy): Eukaryota > Metazoa > Arthropoda > Insecta > Trichoptera > Brachycentridae > Micrasema > Micrasema minimum. The sequence continues at coordinate 60,507 of JAGVSP010000308.1, forward strand.
ATAATTCTCCAGGATATATAATTTGTTGGAATCATTCCAACTCTTAACAATTGAGAAGGGCCAATCAATTATAGACCACTTCCGTAGAGGAGATTATCGTCAGAAGGAAGTTGAAATCTCAGCCTTATAAATAAGTGGAAATTTTGCTGAGGTCTCTCCTAGTCATTAGTAAATTGTTTGTAATCGTAAAAGAACAATATAAAAATTTATGGGGATTTAACAAATATTTATTTTATACACGTTTGTTTTTACTTAATTTTTTGTCCAGAAGCAGTAAAGGAAAACTAATATAATTAAGAAAAAACGTAGTGAGAAATTCTTATTGCGTTTTTTATATACTTTATTTTTCGCTATTTTGTAGGTGACTTTAAAGCATTAAGATTTTAAGTACTTGGTTTTGAATTAAGCCTTAATATGAAAATTTCAGTTAAATAAATATTTCATGTTGACCCCCGGGATTCGTACCCGAAACCTCGTGCACGGCAGCCAAATGCCAAAACCACTATGCTACGAAGCGGCTTATTAACTACGTCAATAAATACATTAAATGCATATCTTTTTAAAGAATTGCGTTCTTATAATACGCGTATATCCAAATATTTTAATTTTGAAACTACTATTTTTCATATGTTAATATATTGGAATAATTTCTAATCCATCGATTTACTCGATAATTGTGACTGAGACGTCGTTCTAGGACTTGAAGGATTATTGCTTTTATTGTTCTTAGTACACTAAGACCTTATTACATAAAATCTCACTATGCATGGCTACAAACGTGACTCCTGTTATATAAATTTAGTTTATCGCATTACGAAAGACGATTGAGTTATTTCATCTACCGTGTTTATCCGTTTGAAACGGGATATACTAAATAACAAGGCATTATTACGTAGTTAAAAGGGCTTATTTTATAGGTACCGTACAAAAGAATTAGGATGTATAAATTTCATTCACACTATTTAGTACGTATGCCTCAAGAGAGCCGTCACCATGTTTTATATAAACAAATAAATTGACGGATTAGTGACGCAGTTTTCAATTAGCGATGGTGCTGCCAGATAGCTAAAACAATAACAATTGAACTCTCTGGAAACTTTCCAACTGTTCCAACTAATTACTGCACATTGCCGTACAAGAGTACCACAAACTGTAGAACGTTCAATGAAGATGGCCTCTGTAGAAACCCGTACGAGGCGTGCTCGTTGGGATGGGATTTGGGGGATGAAAGTGGAAGGAGACGCAGTTCCACTAACCTGCTTGTTGAGGGCGTGGTCTCGGCTCCTTCCGTGTGTAGGCTGGAGGTCTTCTCTGGATGCTAGTACCGGCTAGCGGCTGTTAGTGAGCACTACACTACTACACAATTCCAGAGAGCTCAAAGTATTTGCACGTGGTCCGTGCAAGTCAAGACATTTGGTTCGTACGTGGTCCGTACGAAATCAAAATGTTACGTTAAATGTTAGAAATGCAACTCCTGTGAACGTCGGTTTCGTTCACCACTGAATGCAACTAGGTACTATGCTGAACATTGGTTACTTAAGCACTCCCAAAATGCAACTGCTGAATGCAATTCGCTAGGCAAGGAGCTGCGTCATGGAGAGGTATGGAGGAGGGGAAAATGTGACAATAATCGTCAGGATGGATAATATGGGAACTGATGTAAATGTATTCTATTTCAAGGTTTCATCGCATTCAAAATATTCATTATTTTTTCAAATTACACATGGAGTAACAAAATTTATATTATAGTAAAACCCGAAAACTGATGAATCTACATAATATTTGGAGTTGAATGTGTAATACGAGTTTTTTATTCAAATAAGCTCAAGCTTTGAGAATTTTTTTGTAATGGCTTTCACAATACCAACCGTAGATTAATTAAGATTGCACAAATTTCTATTGAAATTCGACTTTTAAGTATTAATTTGACTAAACACACGATATTTGATAACAATTTTTAAGAATTTCTCGAGTCAAAAAAAATTTAAAAATTCTACAAAATTGACTCGAAATATGACGTAGATTCGTATCATCCTCAGCCCAGAATATGTACACTGGAGTGTGCTTCGAAACGTCGGCGACACAAAGCCCAAAAACACAGAAAAGCACTATCAGCACTTTTATCACATTCCCCACTTTAGTCACTTTCAACCTTTCCATCATTTTCATTTTTGGCCGTTGAAAAGCTCTGGTCCATCCGCGTTCTTTTGTTTTCAAATCTTATTCAACAAGTTCTCATACCTCGATGGTTCTCATAAGAACGACCTTAGGGCATAATCTATGTACGATGTACCAGGTATCAACAGTCCTAGTCCTCTCTGTTTGTGTGTGTTACAGCTCACACACACTCCCCTGGGTCTGGAGAAGGACACTTGTCACCTGAAGAAGTCTATTGTCTTTCCACCGTTTTCTATTGTTCCAAAGGCTGACGACTTGAAGATTAAATAGAAGGTTTAGAACTTTTACATATTGAAATTTTGATCCAGTTTTTAGTTTATAGGGAATAGAAAATCATAGTGAATTCTTGTTTTAAAGAAACGTTAATAATATTGTGTATCGCGATCGTAAAACAATATCAAACACATAATTACCTCTTTTACATAATGTCATATTGCACTAAATAAATGGTTTTGAGCACAGAAATGGGATTAAAATTAAACAAAATGATAGTTTGTATCATGAAGGCTATGAAAATTTACGAACTTTGGGTACAAAACTAACCCCCATCCGTGGGTTCCTGTGAAAACACTTGATATTTCGTAAACGATAAAGGAAGACGAGAGAAACGACCGACACCGACGCCTGCTTCGGCTCATATACACCCCAGTAATGTGAAGGAATCGATAGATATAAAATATACACCCCAGTAATGTGAAGGAATCGATAGATATAAAATAACCCAAGCGTGCTATGCTATTGATTAAAGCATTGATCAATTTCAATTTGTTAATGATTTGATGGTTTTCTTGCAGGATACAGATCGCCGGGATGATCGGCGCCATGCCGGCGGTGGCCGTGCGCCACGAACGGCGGCGGCAGGAGAAGAGGAGCAAGCGGCCCAGCCAGCTGTACCTGGGGGGACCCTGGCTCCCGCCCTCGCCCTCCGCGTCCCCCAGTCCGGGGCTGGACCGCCTGCCCGAGTACTACCTGTGCGGGAAGGTGAGACACGAGGCTCGTACCTCTAGTAGGGGAAACGGCCAGACAGCTGTACCTGGGGGAACCTTGGCTTCTACCTTCGTCCTTATTGGTCTGCCTTTATACATGGTTGCATGCATATATTTAAAACTCCATATCGAGTGGAGTATATGAAACAAGAACGAAAAGAAGATTTTTCTTCTTTCAAACATAATGCAAAATGCCCCGTTGAAGTAATACGAAAATTATACGCATGTTTTACGAAAGAGAGAAATTCCAAAACAGTGATATTTCATGCAACCACATTTAAATACATTGCCGCCAAATCCACATATTTACTTCCCTCGGTGTTTACAAAGTTAACGTAATATGTTAGTGCTAGTTGACAGTATGTCAGCATACTTCAGCAACATTATGTCAATTGAGAACAATTTTAGAACCATCAGAGTAAAGACAAACAATGATGCTTTGAGCTAAAGGATGAAGGGGTAGAACCGCGTGTGAGCTACATTATTATGAAGAAGTTAAATCGGAGTTTGTTGAGAGTAAACTTCCGATTCCGGTGGGAAGCTCAAACAATTAATTTGATTATTGCATCTTTTCTCACGATCATTTATATTTATTACTCCATAACTAATTAATAATAATAAGGCAATTCCTAAGTGGGATAATCTTGTATTTACCGTTTAATACCGTTAATATTATAGGAACTCGTTTATTATAATGTAATAATATTGTATGCGTTTATTCATGTAACTTGAAATGGAAACTTTTAATAAATTATTTTTTTTAATAAACTAGCCGTCATGCCATTCCTCCTAAAGGGTTAGAGAGGATAGAACGCCACACATCTCTGTCCTGGCAAAACTTCTTTGGCTTCCTCCTCATAATTCTTCTCATGCACGCAGATCATTCCAACGTTTCACACGTCCTCTTTCAAGTACTTGTACTTCATCATACCATGCCTTTCTCAGTCTTCCTCAGCTTCTGCACCCAGGCACACTTGCATTTTACTTACCCTTTCTTGCCATTCTTTCATCTTAATTTTTTATTTGGTCACAGTCTTTCATTCTGCTCTAATTTCGATATCGTATTTACTTAATTTAAAAAAAACATTTTTTTCAAGATAATAACTGTTTTTTTAATTAGCGCTTTATTAAAGACAACTTCGATTTTTCAAATTTTTGTGTGTCACGGATTGCCCATCAAGAATCGCCCCTGAATGCAGCGTTTGCAAGTGTTTGAAAAAATGATCTGCTCATTATTTACGTTCTGCATTCGTAACAGATTAAGTCACCTTACAAGTTTACGTAATGAATAAAAAAAAATCAATTGATATGATTTTTTTAAATGAATGAAACTGGAATTTTCGTCGAGTACCTATATGAAAAACCCTAACCTAACCTAATTTTCAGCAATCAATATTTTGAAATACGGTAAAGTTTGAAATACGGAAATGACGTGACTTGGTAAATAGGGGTGTTTATTAGTCAGAAGTACCTATTCTTGAACGCCATTACCAACAATCTCGATTAACTTCCAATTTCCCTACGGCTACTCAGCTCGAGTGCTCCCACTCCGCCACCTGCTGCCCGGGGGGCCTACTCTAGAATAGCGAGTTATTATGCCGTCGACAATTTTTATTTCGTTGGTTGGTATTAATGATCACCATTTTTCATATTGAAATTAGAATATTTGGCGGCCTCCGTAGCGTAATGGCTCAGACGCTGGACTCGCGATACGGAGGTTTCGGGTTCGATTCCCGGTGAGAACACAAAAAGTAAAAGTTATTTTTCTCAAGTCTGTTTGTAACGTTGCTCCCCTCTGTAATTGCCTCCTGCCATGTTGAGGTGGTTAAAAAAAAATTAAAAAAAAAAATTCAAAGTTTTCGTCGTTGAATTGACTGTTATTAACAATGGGATTTGTATGCATATAAACGAGACATTTTATCCTATAAATACTGGAAAAACCGATAGGTATATTATATACCAATTGAAATGAAAAAAAATTCATGTCTTTAAATTCATTCGTTTTTATTTTATGGCTCCTTAAAACTCGGGCATACCTTTTGCCCTACCCTGTTCTTTTACCTTATTCGCACTTAATAAACGCATAGGGAACTGATTTGGTAAATTAATTGCAGTGGATCTCGACAATTGTTACATGAAGGCAAGATGATCAGTCTTACGCTTTAGCTTCAGTCCAAGGTATCACATATAACCCCTTTTTATGTGAAAATCGCATTTAATAAAATATTTAAATTTGAAAATTTGCATACCACTTTAAAGTCGAACGTCTCCACCGCAAGGCTTCTATAGTTGGCCATTTCCAACCCCTCTTCCCCCCCCCTGGGTGTTCTGTGCCCCCCCCCCCTCCCCCTACTCCTTCTCACCAATAATAATTTCTCCCCAACACTGTCACACGGTCCCATAAAGCTCGCCCCAATAAACAAGCACCAAGAAGTAGGGATAGAGCGAATATAAAAAGTACCGACGCCGACGTTTGTATGTTCGCGAATGTAAAATGTAGCAAAACGTGGCGAATTTAATACTATGTAGATTTTATACTCCTAATCTGTGAGCTGTCTATATTCAATAGGACTAACGTAAACTATCCTAGGTACATTATTTTTATGAGCTTTTTAGAGAGTTTTTATTTATCATACATAAATATTTTTTTACTTTTCATATTTAGTTTACTGTAATATATTAGGATATAATACATTATATTATATCCATTAGACAAAGAAAGCATTTATCATTTTCACCTGTATATATGTAACAGGACATTCACACCTGTGAATGTTCTGTATATATACAGAAAATAAATAAATAAAGAAATTTAAAGTTATAGCTGAAGCAAGCTGACACGATTTTCAAAAGTTTTGCTTTTATGTATATAAAAAAAAATATTCAATGATGCTTTAAAAAACGCCAATGAAGTAGTAGGTAGGGTAGGTACATGAACATTGTAAAAAAGTATTTTTTTTTAATTATATAAAAGCGAATATAAGTGTTTACGAATGTGAAAATTCTTAAACATCCCTAGTCAATAGGATTTTTTTTTGGAATTATAATATTTCAAGGTTGTTTACGTAATCTTGTGTATTTTTCAACCCCCTGAAAACTTACTCTTGTGGAAATATCCAATCTGCCGGCATTTCTACCCAAAATTGTATGTATATTGATTTGGGAAATACCGTATGTAATTTTTTTCTTTTAAGCCGTGAAAAGATAATCTTTCATAACAGTGAACAATTGTAAATTAAAGATCGATATTTCTAGATCGATTATTTATCGGTTAAATAAATCAACCACTTTCAGGATAAATTATAGTGACATACAGTTTACTTTTCTTTCTTTGGGAAATGTTTTTTTGATTATTTATTTATTCTCTTGTACATAAACTTTTTTTTTTTAAGTTAAATTTTGTTAAACCACACAAGCAGTTTTTTAGTAGGGACTTACTCTATTTTATATTAGGTTTTTTAAACAAATATAAACAGTGATACTATTGGATATTATTTTTACTTTTATAATTGTGTTTCAAAAATTAAGTTTGAAAGGTATTTTTTGAAAGCTTCTTCATTATTTTTTATTCGGGCAGTCTTATTAAAATTATACACGCCCTGGTCCTGACTCCGTACACATTTAAAGCTTTCTTTTCTATATATTTTCCTTTTAGCTATTGGTTTTTTTGTGCGTGTCTTGTAGGAGTTCTTATGAGAAATAAAAACATCTTCATCGTCATCTTCATCTTTGTAAGTAGTAAGTTTAGTTTATTCCATGTAATTTTTAATTTGAATCTTACTTGAAACTTTTTTTGCAATAATTTTTGGCCATATATTTTATAATAACGTTTTAATTGAATTTTTATGTGAATTTATCAGTCGGAATTTAATGTATTTTAAATAAAACTTTTTTTTGTCTTGGAAAAATAAATTAGTGAAGCGTTTTGTAAATGTTTCGAGTTTATATCTAAATAAATGTCACACGACACTGTTTTTTCAAACTTACGTATTCTTATGTTAACGAAATAGCTTTAAATTAATTTACTGAATTTCGTTGTAAATTGATTACTTTAATCAATGTTTAGTTTCAACGAATGCGAACAGTTAAATATAATTTGTTTAAATAATCGATACTGTTGCCATAATTCGTGAAATAATTTTAATTAAGCACGTTTTGTGATATCTCAAAGTATAATTCTTTACTTAACCAATCTAAAGTTGAACTATCACGGAAGGGTTAGAACTAAAAAGAAAATTCCTTTCGCAGTGAAAATCTTGATAAAATCGGATTACTAAATAAACTGCTTTATTTGGTCTTCTACGTACCAAATTTGGTCACGAAGAAAGCTAATTTATTTATCACGGTTTCATTTGTCTGGGAAAATAAATGATTTTTCGTACTCTGGTTTCATCCTGTGTTAATATAGAAAGGTCATGTAACGCTATTTAACTAAGCTCTAACAGGCGATAGGCCTAACGATTTTCTGACTTTTGACTTCTTCTTGAAGAAAAATAGTACGCGTTATTTTCATTAATTTATTCGCAATTTTGTTTATAAAAGTATTCTTATTTATTTTTATTGTTTGTTAAAAGTATTCATTTTTCCACAAAATTTACCTTCGATCATTTGCGTTCTTACTCAAAAATGAGTTTCAATCGTCTGAGCTACGTCGGCGGAAATAACTGTGCCAGAGATTAGTCAATGAGCGAGATTTGAACCTACGGATTCTACGTGTGCCGAGACTCAACCACTAGAACACACCGTAATCATCAACATCACTCCATTACCGCTCCCTATGTGGAGCATTCGTAGGCAGTTTGCGTCGACGCGACGTGGACCTGACTTGGAAGGTTGCACGAGAACTGGCGGTCTATCGCATGATTTGAAACGAAAGGAATCCATATATTCCACATAGAGAGCAGATATTGTATGATGATGTGGAGAATTTGGTTTCCACAAACTGCCTCCTAGCTATGTAAGTGATTGGCTGTCAGTTCTCGTGCGTCTTTCCAAGTCAGGTACTGGAACACGACAAGGTTCAAATTTATCTGGTTCATCGGCATTGGGCTCGTCTTGACTGCACTAAATTGGCATTGGGCTCGCCTTGACTGCACTAAATCGGCATTGGGCTCTCCTTGACTGCCCTAAATCAGCATTAAGCTCGCCTTGACTGCCCTAAATCAGCATTAAGCTCGCCTTGACTGCCCTAAATCAGCATTAAGCTCGTCTTGACTGCCCTAAATCAGCATTTAGCTCGACTTGACTGCCTATTCGGCGTCGGACTCACCTTGACTGTACTAAATCAGCATTAGACTCGCTTGACTGCCCTAAATGTTCATTTCCTATGTCCATGTCCATCTCACTTGAGTCGTGATTGTAGGTATCCGCCCTCCACATGGTGGTGGGGTCCCTCTTGCTGGGGGGCGTGGTGCTGGTGGTGGGGCTTGTGCAGCTGTCCCCGGGGGCGGAGGCGGCCGCCCACAAGTTACTACCTGATGGGGGCGGGGGCCGCCCTCATCTGCATCGGGCTCGCCTTGACTGCCTTAAGGTAAATACTTCATCATCATTATTAATTAATGTCATTTTATAAACTATGTAGGTTCATTTAAAAATGTGTATGGTGTAATAAAATCTGTTTCAACTGAAGGAGGCTAGAATCCCAAGCTTTCGTGTGCTTAGTAGCTGTAAGATGTGTCCTGATCTAACCACTTTACTGTACAGCCTTCATGGAGCGATTTTTGGCGAAATTTTCGTGAAATTGCGCTTTTTTTGGGTAATAAATCATCTGTTAAGCCACCAGATTGGTTACCTCTAGTGGTGATTGCTTTATGTGGGGTGCACAGAGAGAAATGAAAGAGTACTTACAGTTTCTAGTGCACATTTATTACACAGAAGTTACATGAAATGAAATACAATGAAAACTCAACTAAACTTAACTAATTAAAACTAATATGAAATTTATGTTGGAAGCACTCACTTTGTAGTTATTCATTATAAACTATTTAAATGAAAACACTTTGTTTTTTTAACTACTTTTTTAAATCTTTTATTAAAACTCCCGATCGGTTTCGAAAACAACACGTGTCTCTTTGTCAAGGGTACAAGAATGAATGTTTCGAAACCGGTTGTTTCGAAACCGGTCGGGAGTTTTAAATAAAAAATAAAAAAAAGTTGTTAAAAACAAGTGTTTTCATTTAAATAGTTAATTTAAACTAAGATTGACATGAATTATGAAAATGGAAAAAGTGTGAAATTAATTTAGATTGCCACACAATTTGGCGGCAAGAAAATTTGTACAAAGGCGACGTGTAGTCACTTTGAAGGTTAAAATGTCTCTCGTCATTGTCCGATAGCGTTCGGCAGAGTTCGATAGCGTTCGGCAGAGCTCGGTAGGTCTTGCTTCGTTCCGCGTCGCCCGCGTGACATATTTCTTCCGCCACATCTGTAAATAAATAATTAACTTAAAGTATGTGTGGATGGTTTTTTTTGGTTGACACTTTATGGACGTGGAATCTCTATTTAGATAGCTACTTGGATTTTAAATATAATATTTATAATGAATTTCTGAGCGGCTTGTGCTTAAAAATGGGAATCAAGTCTTGGCGGACTAGAGATTTGAATCTTTAGACTCCGAGACTGGGCCACCATCGAATGATTACCACATTTTTCTAGTTCTGTATATTACAGAGTTGTGCTGAATGAGTGATAGGATGACGTATGGGCGAAGTGTTTTGGTTGAGCTTATTTTTATTAATTAAAAATAATTTTACAAATTCTATAAGAAATTGACTCAATATTTCATGGGTTGTCCATGAAGTGTCACTAACAGTAAGTTTTTGAGCAAAACAACTTTTTTCAAAAGAAATTTGTATAATTTACGATCATTGGTCTGGGGTACCTAAATTTATTCAAGTTCAAATGGGAAAACAAACATTATATACAATAACATAAATTCGATGCAGCCACTAGAAAAAGCGATGGCAACTAAATAGCCTAGATAAAAATATTATTAATTTTGCACTACTACTAATACTTTCCTTTATCCGGACCTAATGGCGCATAGGGCATTAAATTGGTGCAGTGTTTCTTGATCATTTTTATTTTTCATTATTTTTCAACAGAACTGTAAATTAAAAAAAAATGTTATATTTGTTATCGATCATTTCAATCCATCTTTTTGTGGAAAATGGTACCCAAAATCATTATGAACAAGTATGAAACAAATACATAAATTACAATCATAATACCTAATTAAAAAAACAAGCCTTCTTGCCAAGAACAAGATATTTTTCTTATTTGCAAAGTACACGCTTAGTATAAAAACAAGCTTGTGCTGTAATTACGTGCTTTTAAATAATGCTGCATTAAAAAGAATAGTATAATGAATCACCATACAAAAAAATTATCAATTTTTATAAATGTATCTATTTCTTTGCTAAATTCCTAAAACGCGTCCTAAAAACGAAAAATATCCGTGAAGCTATCCTTTTAAAGGACCTCCAATGATGTGTCATTAATCCCTTTATCCCGGAAGAGGACAAAACACCTTTTTCCACCTCCACTCTACATCCATCAGGCCGTAAGCCTGCACTGAGTTGAGAGTGGGTAAACATTCTAAGTAAATAAGGCTTCAGGCTACGTCCGCGTCCTGTGCTCCTGTCACTTCTTGTATAATGCAAGAGTGTTGTAAGGATACTGAGAGGTTTAACTTGTCATTCAGGATATGAAAATTTTATAGCGGCCTTTTTATCATTGATAGGTGTATGTAAAGATGTATGAATGTAGAGGAAGCAAAGGAAGTGTGTCAGCACAGAATGGTATGGCGTTCTATCCTCTCTGCCTACCCCTACGGGGAAATGGCGTGATGGTTAGTAAGTAAGTTAGTTAGTTAGGTGTATATTCTGTTTTAGCTGGGAAGAAAAAAAACGCTTTTGGCAAATATGGGATTCCAGCGCTACCCCGTATTGAATTTTGAAAATGTTTCGTGCATGTAAATCACATGTAAATAGATATTTCATGTTGACTCCCTACGGGAATCGAATTCGCGACCTCATGCGCGGGTAGCCAAATGCGCTACCACTATGCTACGAAGCGGTCAACATTATTTATTATTCCCTGAGATAATTTGACTGAGACGCAGACGTCTGTACTTTAGAAGTTAATTTGGTAATAAAATTATGTTCTGTAGCGGCACTGTGATACGGGAGTAAGGGAGACGTAGTTTGACAATTTGCTAGGATTTGATTGGCTCAGACCGCATCTGTCCCGCTTTTCAATTAGCGTCCTGTCCTATTACCATAAAGTGAACATCGCACAAATAACGGTACGTCCTTTTGCTGGGCTTGTCATGTCTTTTCCATTTCCCGCCATTGTGACACCGTGATGTTATTCATTTTAAATTTAGAATAAGAATTTATTCTTTTAAATTCGGTTGTTCAATTTCTGATGGGTTTCGATAAATGATTCAAGAGAAAACATCTCAATTTGAATAGAAAATGGCTATTTTTTTTTCATTCTCACCAAGTTTTTAACATAGATCACAAAATGATGTAACGTTATTTAACATTTCTTGTGAATACCTCAGTTAGCGTAAGGACTCCAAAAACTGTCTCCAAGCCAAGCGATCGGCCACCAGTTCCCCTCCCAAGTCAGGTCCACGTCCCGTAGTTCTGACGTCCGGATAGTCTACAGGGGAAAAAACCGCTGTAATCATAAAACATTTAGTATTTGCCATTTTTAATAACAAAAAAAATGCTTTTTGCAAATAACTACTACTACTACTCTCCCTGATTCGTGTCCAATGGTGCATAGGGCACTCATTGGCACACCAAGCGCGTGAATCTTGATCCATTTTCTTGGCAAATAACTTGTTCTGAAAAAACGGTCCTCAGTTGCTTCATATCTGCCATCTTGTTTTCTGTAATCATCTCTTTTATTTCCCGCGGGAATGTAAAATGAGAATCAGGAAAATCACTCGATATTTTTCCTTCATCGAGTGTGGGTTACTGGGACTGGGGGTGCATAAACTCGATCTAATGACCTTCAAAATTCAAGCTCCATTAAAAATATTTCTTAATACTGAATTTCAACGAAGGAAGCGGAAAAAATCGCCGTAAGACCATAACATTCAGTTCTATTTGAAGAGGTATAGTCCTATTTAAAAAATTGGGATACAAGAAATCCTAAATATTTCCTATTTATTTTTCTTTTATCTACGGATTATCATTACTATAGCCCTTATTTACATAACCACCAGGTTTCCATTTTCGTTCACCCTTAAAATTTTATTTTATTGCTTTGTTGCCTAATACTCAATAATCCTTAATTAGAAATCGGGGGTAATTGTCAATGTGTTCCAAGTGTGTTCCATCTTTTATATTCTTACATTATTAGAAATTGTCAAATTATTATTACTATTAATGTTATGACCGAATCCCCTAAGGAATACATAATTATGTTTTCCATGATATAAAAATCTATATCTCTCTGAATTAAATCGATTTTGAAGGTTACGCTTTAATCTTTCAATGCAAAAAAAATGTATTTAATTTCCCGTAAACAATGTCTTTGTTTAATCGACCAACAGACGTGGAAGATAACTAAAGCAGGCAGGGTGCTTAGCATATCAAATCAAATGCGTAACGTTTTAGAAAATTTGCGCATCTAACACGTGTCGTGAAATTCTCAAAACACTTTCGTCCTGTGTTTTCCGTTTAGGTTCAGAAAATATACATTGTAAAGTGCAAGTATTGTATATTATTTTAAAAAATATTATTACTTACCTACTGCTACTACTTTATTTTATCCGCCCCGAATGGTGCATAAGGCACTGTTGTTTTAGTACACCAAGTGCAGTGAATCTTGGTCATTGGTAACATGACGGCAAAGCAAGGCAAATTCATAAAATTCGCAGAGCACACATCGTATTGAATGCTTTAATTTTCCTAACTGGAACTTTTTTCCTGAAAAATTCATAATTTAAATTATTGTATCCCGCTTTTTAATAATACGATGTACGAACGGATTACACTAATATTTTCCTGATTTTTTTCAATATAATTCTACATTTACAGCCTGTTGTTGTTACTCATTTTCCCCATGATTGCGTTTGAGATGATTTGCTAAGCACCCTGCTCGGTGAAGCGATAAACGCAGCCTCAACGAGTAAACAAAATGATTGGAATAACAGGAAGAAAATAACACATAACGATAGATTGACGTAAACTGTAAACAAATCAGAAATAAGTTTGAAATATTTCAAGTGCTGTGGAGATCTTTAGGTACAATACCTAAACTACAAACTAGGAAAATAAATATGTTCCTGGGGCCCGATCCTGGGTTGAAAGTAGCTTGAAACACTTCGGGATGGAGGACTGATTTTTTACCGTAGGTCACACGCCATTACGAAGTGATGCGATTTAGTTCAACACAGTGTCCTCGAGAGCCAAAAAGTCATAACTTCATAATTATTGTTTAACAAACTTATTTAAAAAGTAAAAATTCAGCAAATTCCGGCCCATTTTTCAGGCTCAAAAAAAATTTGTCTTCTGAAAATCGTTTTTTTTTTAAATTCTGGGTGCCATATATTTGTTTACTGCATTTTTCACTGGAAACCCCCAGTGCGAAGAACGCATTTCACACGTATTTTTTTTTTTCTAATTGACAAAAAGAAAAATACAAAAAATCAAATATTATATAAATTTTACATAGGTAACATAATTTAAAAATTAAATATTTAATACATACTTGTACATATTATGAGTGACACATTGAGTATATTTTTTATAGGAAGTAGCCATATGCTCTAACCACTACACCACGGGACAGAAAAAAGGTATCATATACGAAATATATATATATAATGATTGTAACGAAGTTTACACGAAATTATAATAACTACAAAAACAAAAATTTTACAGAGAGAATTCGATTTTGTTTTTATCATTCATGTCAGGTAAATGACTCTCTATGTTCATGTCTCCCTGGTACATTTAAGTAACTTATTTTCCTTTCTTTTTCTTTTCCTTTTTTCTTATTAGCACGTAACACGTATCATATTACGTCGGTACGTACTTCCTCTTGGGTGTGATTTCTATTACGCTTTACATAATTAAATTCACCTCATAACAACAATAAATTTATCTAATGTCATGTTAAGAGGGTTAAATGGCTTTAATGATTTATAATAATCTTCGCCTAGGTTAAGACGAAATAGGCAGTGTTATGGCAAAGAGAACCAACTGACAACTAGAAACTAGATTGTTCATACATAAAAACATTTACTTGAAGATTAATTTTTTAGAGCGTAAAATATTTATTTGCATGTTTTGTTAGTTCATTTCATAGTTTTTTTTTACACTTACAAAATAAGACTGCACCTTAACCAGCGTTAGAAGTTTTCAAGATTTTCAGGATTTATTCACAGCCACAAAGCTTTAAAAAAAATTAACACATCATAATACCTACTTCAAACCATTTTTCTAGGAAAACACAGTGACTGTTTTTTTTTAATGTACGCTTTATTTCGAAAAAAATAACGGGAAGCCTTTTTGGCTTTTTTTTCAATTATCAATTAAAGGGGACAGCAAATTATAAATAAAAGGTAATTAAAGAGCACACCATACTCTTTCGAGGGAATTAGCCAGATTCAATTTTATTATCTTACTTTTCCGTTAAAAAAAACTTGTTTTGCGGCCACATTAGTGAGCGCAGTACCGTGTTATAAGAATGTGGCAAAACGCGATTCTTTTTCTAGCTTTGGTACGTCCTTTAACTAAGTAAAATTCAGAAAAAAATCCTTTTATGATATAGTATTTAAGATATTTTCAAAACAAATTAAATAACAATGACTTTTTTCATAAATATGCAACAAGAGGTTCAAAAAAAATATAAGATTAGAAAAGAAAAGGGAAAAAACTATGTCACAAAATTGTCTGATGTATAAGGGCATTAAAATGTATGAGGAGATTCCAGATGATATAAAAAAATGAACAAAATGTAAAATTTTTTTTTAGGGTTAAATATAAAAAATATATCTGTGAAAAATATTAGTGTATTAGTGTATTAGCTAAATTGAAAAATGTATAATGTTAGTATAAGAATAGTTAGAATTTTTTTTTTTATTGTGTAATTGTACATGAATATAATATTAGTCTATGCAAATTATACACCGTGTCCCACGATGAGACCGCGTAACTCCAGAGGGTGATTATTCATGATATTCTGAGAAAAAAAATCTTAACAAAGTTTTTCAAAAAACTCAATTCTAATATTTCTAAAAAAATTATTAAAATAAGAATAAAAATTCACGCGTGAATACCGTCAATTTTTGAACTGGCTCACACCACGTGACCTGCACCAATAAGCGCGAAGAAATCACAACATATTTTTGAAACTTAAACTAAAGATTCATCAGATTCAAATATCGAAATTTGAATGTAAAATGTCCGTACAAGGCGTACCAGAGCGGAACCCCACTCCTCCCCGCCCACCGCCACCCCCCGCCGCCGCTTAGCACTTCAAACAGAAGCCAGTAATTTCTCTCGTCGCTTTTTATGAATACTTTTTTTAAAATATTAAATTATTGGAACATGCCGGATCAAAAATTTTATTTTTTTTCTCAGAATACCATGAACAATCACCCTCCGGAGTTTCGCGGTCTCATTCGTGGGACACGGTGTTTACTACTAAAAAAATATAATAAAAAATAAATTATTTTTTTAAAAATGGTTTGAACTGTTAAAAAAATAAGTAAAAACTCCAAAGCGTATTTTAGAACTTCAGATTTGTTCTGTATTGTTTATCGTTCCAAAATGGTATCTTTGCTCTTCCTCGACCCAACCACTTCTAGAAATGATTATTTATGTATCCCTCCCAGAACTTGAGGGCCAATAAGTTGGGCATAACTGTTTGTACAACTGGACAAACAGAAATACAAACTTGAGCCATTACTTGTTCTGGATCAAACTCCACTTAGTACAAATAATATCTGAGAAAGATTACCTTTTTTTATAGGAAAGGTATATGTGCGAGTATTTACAAGTGTATATTACAACTTGTTCGATTATTTGCTATTCAGAAAATAATTATTTGTTTGAAAAAGTATTTGATTCAGATAAAAAAAAAGTATCGTATACACCGTGTAACCCAAACTCTATGTCATCATCATTATTTTAAGCCCGTTGAGGTCCACTGAGGACAATAGGCTCCCCCTGCCTTCTCCACTCCTCCCGATCTTGCGCCGCCCCCATCCACTGTCTTCTTCCAGCAGACTTCCTGATGTCGTCCACCCATCTCATCGGTGGACGTCCTTGAGGCCTCTGATTTCTCGGTCTCCACACCAGAACGCGTTTCGTCCATCTGTCGTCCGTCATTCTGGCTATGTGTGACCGCCCATTTCCACTTCAACCAAGCAATTCGCTCCACCACGTCGCAGACCATTGTCTGGCGTCGGATCCAATCGTTCCTTTTTCGGACTCTTAATGTTATTCCAAGCATAATTCTCTCCATGCTCCTCTGTGCAACTTGCAACTTATGGGAGGATTGCTTGGTCAGAGTCATTGTTTCTGCGCCATAAGTAAGGACGGGCAGAAAGCATTGGTTGAAACACTCGAGTCTTGAGGGGAGATGGGGATGGAGCTTCGGAATGTGGAATTTCCCACATTCCGAAACTCGATCGTACAAGCGGGAAACCAGTGAATCTACATAATTTTTTGAGATTTGGTAGAATTATTTTTTAAAATTTGACCCATTGATTTCGAGAAAACATTCCATTCTGTAAAAAAACACGCCAAATATGTGTATTTTTTTAAGCGCGATCGTTATTATCGTATATTTGCGCACAGGAAATTGTATATATAGCTAATTATGTAAATTTATTCTTTGTTTTTTACGTTTTTTAAAGCATACAATATACCAATATCTACTTAAAAGTTTATATTAAAAAAACATTAACTGTCAGATCAGCGAAACGTCGCGTCGGCCATTCGATATTCGATACAGTTTTCGTTTTATACGGAACAGTTTTCTGTCCCGTATAAAGTGGGCTTAACTCGTGGGAAATGTTATTTAGGCTATTCCTTACGCTTCTCTTTTTCCATAGATATTTATGTACGAATACATATATACATGTATATTATTACACTAATTACAATTTCAGCATTCGAGTTTTTTACAACTAACGATTATTTAAGGACTTACATAATCTCTGTCAGAACTCAGCTTAACCCACCTAACAATTCAATAATTTCACACCATGACAATAAATCAACGTGACTTATTCTACATAAGTATTTTTTTACGTCATAAAGATTTTCCCAGCATTCTGGAACAATAAATTTTCTTAATACTGTTTTGATACCGTCAATTCCATTTTTCTGAAAAAATACGAATTCTTTGAGATAAACGTAACAATAACCCAACTCGAAAAACACATTTTTCGTAAATTGAGGCGCAATGATTTAAATATTGTCTTTACATCTCTATATGTATGGCAGCTGTGACGCGGATATGACGGTAATCGATGAAATGTGAAAATTAACAATTACCGATTATCGGCATATACTATACAAGCCACAGCTGCGATACATACAGATGTATTTTGGTGTTTTTTGCCTAGTTTAAGTATTTTACGGTAGTGCATAAAATCAAATTTTAAACTAATATATAGTAGTAACAGTTTTTTGCATAATATCTTGATAGCTTGTGTGGCAAATTATTATTGTTCCACTATTTTTGCCAAAAAAAAATGAAAATCCCATTTCTAATACCATTTTTATTCCTTCATTCCCTTATCCACACCCAATGGTGCATTGGGAACTGCATTGATACACCAAGTGCAGTGAATCTTAATATGTTCTTACATGAAGACTAGATGATCTGTCTTACGCTTAAGCGCTTAAGCCACATTTGAATAAATATTTCATATTGACCCTTAAGGAATCGAAGCCGCGACCAATGTGCTAACTTAGTGGTCACGAAGCGAACAACACAAGGGTTTTTTTGCAAAGCCAATTGAAAATCGTAAATTTTGAACTTGTACCACGTGTATTTTCTTTTTCAGCTTAGCAACAGAATTTTACTCAGGGAAACTGTAGAGGACGTGATTCCTTTAATTTCCCATCACGTTTTCTGTTAAGGCCTAAAGTACGCGCGGAGTAATTTGCAAGCAAAAAAAACCCTTTTGACATAACACCCTCATTTTTCAATGCTGATTCAATTATTTCGTTTGACTTATTCAAGGGTATTCAAATATTTGAAGTATTTTGAGCGATTAACTTTTTTAAAAATTCTTTTCTAATCATTCATTCTCTTATTCATTCTGCACCAAATGGTACATAGGTCACTGCAAAGGTTGTAGTTACAGCGCAAAGTATTTTGATCATTTATTTTTTTAGGCATTATGTGGGGGTTAAGTAATCAGTTTATTTAAGAAGGCAAGGTGATTAACCCTACGCTTCCGAGGCCTGGGGTCAGCGATCGGCTGCCTTGCGACCCCAGGGGGGGGGGGATGATGAAGATGTTTTTTTATACATTGTATTATTTCTGTACCTGAGAGCCAAAAAGCCTCACCTTGAAAAGTATAGCCCTTACTATAAATTAATGTACTCAGTTGAAAAATCATAAGGATCTAAAACGTCAGTATTTTTATTTAAATATTTTACGACGGTATTATATTTCAAAGGCAAAGTTTAAATTTTTAAATGCCAAATTATATGACACATTTGTCTTGCTGAAGCGGACAAAGCCATCCTGAAATTTATTCAGAGTGGCGACCGACATTACGAAAATATTTAATCGGCTGTTTTCAGTTGAATGCTGAACATTCGGGTGCACAGTAGCGGTCGCAGAGGTGGGAGAGAATAAGTCTAGGGTGCCTTTACTTTTTCAGGAAACAGTAAAAAATATTACCCAAATATCAATAATATTTTTTTACCACTTTAGTTTTCATGGAGTATGTGAGGATTTGGGTAGTATGTATGCGAGAGTATTTGCGTGATGGCACCTAAAAAAACGTTCAACTGAGAAATATCAGTGCGATAGAAAGGGATATTAAAATCGCACCTTTAGGACGAAAACGACCTAATTCAAAATACCAGTTTTTCGGAAATTCTCAGTAGAAGCAAGTAAACACCATCGTATTTGTTCATATCGATTTCTCCTTATTTTTCATAGGAAATTATGTACCTTTTGTGTTAAAATAAAATATTAAATAAATACTAAATTATGTATAATGTTCTTTTTTCAGTCTTTCATGATGATATATCTTGAAAACCTTTTTTTGAATTAGGTCGTTTTCTTCCTAAAGGTGCGATGTATACTCGGCCCAAGATATGGTCCCAGGTCACAGTTAGATACTATGAGCAAGGAAAAAAAGGTAGAAAGGGTTAGTGGTTTGTACCATGGATTCCAATACTACTATAGGCTACAGAGTACTCCTTAGGACAGCTTTTTTTCGTTCGACGACTACAAATTTCTCTTTAATTTAGACATCGCCAATAGCATCATGATTTTAGATACAGTGTACGGTATAGAGTAAGCTAGATGTATTAAAAATGCATCATCATCATTATTTTCAGTGTATGCACCTAATATCGTTACAGTTCTTACCACCAATTGCAGTGCAATTTTTTTTTTATCCAATTAAAAATAATAATGAACCCCCTTCCAGATGTTTCTGCATCCACTGCAGTATAAAGGCCGTCCCCGGGGGTCTGGAAACCCCGGCCTGCACCGGGAACCACACCACCTCGACCAGCAACGGGGGGCACAGTCACGGCACCCACACGGTCAGCTCCATCGAGGGGCTCGTGGCGGGCGGCGCCCCCGCCCACGTGGCCACGCCGCCCTCCGAGGCTGAGGCCCTGATCCGCCCCCCGCACCCTGACACCTAGACAGCCACCACTGGACTTGAGATAACTCCCTTTGGTAATTGTACCTAGTGTATTCTTTGATCCATACTACTAAGTCTATGGTTAAAGGTTAAACTAAGAATGTTTTGGCTGGCGAATCTGATATTTTTAAGTATATACACTACAGGAAATATGGTTCCAATCTTTTGATGAATGCATCATCTATAAATTGTTCATCAGATTATTAAATGTACCATTCATCATTTAAGTGATTGTATAATATTATATCAACTCTTTTGTTCAAAATGTATGAACTGGGGAAACTAAATTTACGTACACTACATACAGGTGGATATATTATATAAATTTATACCATCGGATTATCAAATGTACTACTTATATACTTTTGATGAACACTTCATCCGTTTCATTGATGTACGATTTTCACAACCCATTCTACAAATGTGTGCGAACTGAAAGAAATCTTATTTTTAATTTGACATCTACACATAATAAATATGAATGTATAAAAATTATGTTGTTGTATCAATCAGTAAATCGATCATCAGATTTTGGTATTAAATGAATCAAACAATATTTTTGTGTGAAAACATAATTAAATCATTGTTATTTGACTTTTTGTAGATTCAAAATCTTTTTTTTACTAGATGACGTTGTCCATTTTAAGTCAGTAAATAAGATTTCCTGTATCACTGGTATGCTTTGGATGAATACATTATAAATCAATGTTACTTGACTTTTCATATGTAAAACATTGTCAACGTCGCTATATAATGAATCTGACTTTTATATTCTTAAAACTAAGAAAGTTTCTATAATTTTAGCCAAATACTGAAACTGTTTGAATCTGATGTTATGGTTTTGTCGAATATGATCCAAATAAAACTTTTTTACATGATATTAATGGTGATTCATTCAAATCATTTCTTTAATTTGTTGATTTTCAATATTCTCAAATTTTTTGCTCTGTGTATAATACAAAATTCTTCTATAACATTTTTCAACATGACTACGATATTATTTTTGATGGATCTATCCTTCATTAACCGTTTTTTTATCTGGATTTTCATCTACAAACACATGTATCCAAAAGTTCATAATTACCAAAACTGTGCCATCAAGTTTTTAGTCAAACAAATTTGAAGTTTCTTTTGAATACTAGTTTGTTTCTATCTTTAGCTTTGAATTTATTCGATTCAGACTTTTAAAAACACAAAGTGCATTTTTATATTGATGGTTTCAACATAATCGTTTCTTTGTTGTTCTCATAAATATATATTTTTTAAATTAACTACAACCTGAAATTCCGATAACCTTCCTATATTGATTTAATGGCGATACACACAAAAATTTCTGGCTCGTTTTTTATTACACTAACTTTTCCTTTTGTCAAGTAATATCACTTATTTCACCAAAAAATTAAGTAAAAAGTCGATTCACTTCACTTCATCTAATTTCTAGTCATTATTAACTTTAGGTCCAAATAAACAACTATGCTTCCCTCTGACATTTACCATAATTTCAATATTTTAGATGAGTTCCATTTCACATCCCTACATTTTAATACTTGGATTTGGGATACTCATTTCAAAATGGTCTCGTAAGGTTACTTTTATCTTCCTAACAACTTCCATTTAAAACTGTAGATCGAACTAGAGCGATGCTAATAAATAAGTATCATTAAAAATTAAATACGAATCGCCGAGAGAATATTGAACCAAGTAAAATGACTGAAAATAATCGGAGTTTTAAAGTTTTTCTGAGGCTTTATCATTCTTGTTTCTCCGCCCATTTTGCCCTCTTCCCGCCACTTTGAATAGCTGTTCGTATATCTTAGCTTGCCATTATCCTCCCAAGTAAGGCCCCAAACTCTCCGGTATAACTTGAGAGCGTTATCATTCAGTTCCTGAATATTAAAGATTGCACTTTTCAGTATCTCGAAAGCTTTTTCATGTACCGATACACTTAGCAACTTTAGCTGAAAATTCAATATTAAATGCGAAGGCATTTGCAACACCCCCGTAGCCAAATTTGCTATTTTTTCAAAGGATTAATTCTTCGTGTTGTATCATAAAAATGAACTGACTATTTGTATAAAGTCATTTAAAAATTAGGTGCGACCAATAAAATAAGTCGCTATGCTTTAGCATTAGCTGATAGGAAATCTAAAGTATGAGGGGGCGTTTAAATTTTTACAGAAATCTCAAAAAAGTTTTTACGTTCAATTAACCAATCGGATTTTAAATAAAAATTCATTATGAACAAGGCTGTCATTTTATTTATATCAAATTTGTGGGTGTTTGCGAATGCCTTGACACGCAGTTTTTTTTAAACTTTATACATAATAAAAAATTTACAACAACAAATAAAATGGAAATTCATAGTTTAAAAGCACAAGAAACATCCTTCTATATCTTACACAAAAAATATTCATTATTCCACAAATAACAATATTCATACTTGTATTACATTTTAATAAAATCCTATCATTTGATTTTTGAATGCACAAAAAACGCACATTTGATTTTCGGAATTAAATTATTATAAAAAAACATTTAGAAAGTGTTTTATCGTTTAGATTACATACATATATAATAAGCTTGAATGTGTTTTACTATACAAAACTTAAAATACACTAATTAATGTCGTATTTAGGAAAATAAACAATTTATCTCTTTATACAAAGTATTTAGTTAAAATAATATGAATGTTTAAATATTGAATGTAACTATATATACTTATACACAATTTCTTTCTCAAAATTGATGTTCTAACTATTTACAATAAACGTAAGATAAAGATTTTTATATGTGTCGTAGAATTTAAGAAAATAAATGTTAACATTAAGACTAAAAAAATATAATCGCGCTTGGCTACTTACGTATATTTAGGTAATATGAATATTGTTTTCAGCATTATTATACGACTAAATTGATAGATAACCGTCTTATTTTGATTTTATACAAATTTTAACACTTATCAAAATAGATAAATTTTTTGTCGTTATTTTATCTCTAGAACAGTATTTTACAACAAATAAACTATTTTATTTATTTTTGCCTTTGAAACAAACAAAAATAAATTTAGCATTCATTTTCTTCTCTTACTAAAAGTTTTAATTTGAAAATTTAAATTATAGCAAATTATTAAAGTTTCTATACTTACATATAGGTACCTACCGTTGTTAATTGCCTAAATATTTTTTAATCTAATGCATTTTAAGCATCTGTTTTGGATATGTAATAGTATTGTAATTTTGTACTTGCAAAAAGATATAACGCAATATCTTACATATTTTATTTAAAAACGTGAAACCTTTGATCCAAAATTCGTAATAAAAAAAATATTTTTAAATATCACAATTGCTTAAAAAAACTAACTTCACAACCTTACAAAACGTTATTGAAAATATAATTTTTAAGAAATTAAAACCCTCCGGAAAACATGGTTATATTATATACAGATTATATTATTATATATCAAAAAATATTTATTTAAAAACTTTTAAATAATATATACCTACTTACTGATATCCATCCAAAAGCGTTTAACGAATTTTTTTTTTTTAATCGTTTAAATACCTAATATTGATAATAATTCATCATTTATTCTTACTGATAATACCGAAATTTTTACCCTTCTTTTAAATAAATCTAAAGCGTAAAAATTAATAAGCAAAAACGTCTACCATGAGGTCTTTTGAAGTCGAAATTGTATTGAAAATGTTTTTCACTGCAATCTGTTTTTTTATACATATTACCCTGGAACGGTACATTGATTCAAATTACCATCATGTTATTTTCTTTATTTCTGATTTTATACCCGTGTTCTTTTTTTTAGTATATTTCATAAATTTATGATGAAGTAAGTTTTAAGTTTTTAATTATTTTTTTATATGTATATCTTTTAAAAGAGATAAAGAAGCTCTCTCCAAGCTCGAGAATGTGGATATTCAAGCGTTTACAGGGCTTGGAAAGAGTCTCTTCATCTCTGCTGAGATATTTTTAAAAAATACGTTACGTCGGCAAAATTCCATATTTGTGTGCAAATATTTATAAATACGCAAAAATAACTGTCTAAATGGATTTGAACACATTCAAATAACATAATTATTTATTTCCGCGTCCAAAGTACTTCAAATATGTCTTTTAAAAAACGCAATTCTTTATTTAAAAAAATATATTTATAATACGGGCATGTTTTTTTAACATACGATACAAATAACAATTAGTTACACTCCTGTAAGATGAACTTGCCAAAGAAGAAGAAAATCTTGTGCTTGTCATGTAGTACATTTATTTATGTGTCGGTATTAATTTAATTAATTGGGAACATTCTGTACAGCGTTATAAAGTTCAAATAGGGCAAATCGATAATCTGTAGTTAATGGTACTTTGACATTTAAAGATCCGGAGATGAACAAATCTCCATCCAGCCTCCCTTGCGGGGATGTAATGTAGGTACTAGACAAGTACTACCTACGGTAGGTACCCGACAATCTGTGTCACAATACAATACGTTGTGTTGAGAGGCGTTACTTGCCATCTGCAAAACGATTTCATCAGAAGAATATTGTGATCTAACTCATCTGTAAAGTAAATTCAAATTATTTAATAACCTACTAATTTAGATTGATGATTTATAAATAATTGTTGCATTTTCATACGGAAAACTCAATTATATTAAACCGGAAACGCTTCAGTTAGAGATGATAGGGGATTGTCAATTTCATTTGGAATAGAACCACTTATCTCCTGATCGTAATCGGGCCTCTCCTACATTTTATCTGGTACCATCATCCACGTTATCTCGTATCTGCTACAAGAACTAACTATGCGTTATTTGATACCTGCTTCTCGCAACTATACGTTATCGGGTTTCCAATACTTGTAACAAATTATCAAGATTTTCTGTAGAATATTTAGAGCACCAATGCAGTGCCCTGCGCCCTTGGGTGCGGATAAGGGATAATAGTACTTATAAGTATATGTTACCTGGTACCTACCAGTTATATTTTGCTACATATTATTACTATACGTTAATAGTGCCTGCTACATGTTGCGTACCCGTTATTTAGTACCCGTGACACGTTACCTGGTAGATATCGGCTGCTGAGTGCACCTGGTATATACGGGTCAACAACCTGCAAGGAGAATCGATACTGCGCAGGCGGACTGCAGCGGCCCTAGTAATCCCCATAAGGGTGTTTTGTGTTTTAAGAATAGCCTATTCAAGAAAGCTAGCGAAAAAATAATAGTTCTTCGTAATTTCAGTCATTTAACAAAATTATCATGTTATTAATCAAAAGGTTTCCTGCCGTAAAACCGCTGGTACACGAAGTAAACCTTGATCATATGTTACATGAAGGCACGATGACCAGTCTAACGTTTTCCAGCTCCAGTCATAAATAGGTACGCCTTACTTTTTCACAAAATTTAAAAAAAAGTGTTAAAAAAACTCACTCTTGTAAATGTTTCATATTGTCCCCGCGACCTCAATCCTTGGTAGCCCAGCGCGCTCACCACTTCACCACGAGGCGGATCATTTAAATAGTATTTACTAATTGCAAAAAAAGATAGAAAAAAATAGAAATTATTTTGAAGCACCCTGAATCGATAAATGCAACGTTGATACAATAACCACGGGCTGCAAGTCCACCGCCCCCAGCCCCCTGGGGCCCGCCCCGGCTACGCCCACGCCCGTTCGCCCCCGTTACCTAGAATGCCCCCCGGGGGAACAACCCCGGACGGGGGGCGGGGGTCAATAAACAGCTGAAATTCATTTACCACCCCGGATGCAAGATACGTCCGAAGTAGATGAATGAGGTGATGATGAAGTTACATGAAAAAATTTTAAGTGGTTCCAATGGGCTTGAAAACCAACATTTTCTGAAAATGCAGATAAAATGAACTTTTACAAAATTATATTCACACGAAGAAGTTAACAGGATACGCTGCCACGTGACGCGGTCCGATTCACCACACAATCGTAGACCATGATTTTCTCTCTGGAATGCAGCACTACAGCAAATGCTTTTTAATTATTTTTTTAAGGCATAATATGTATTAATTAATATAAATTTTACAATTTTTATGTATTTAGCTTAATATTTATTGCTTTTATGTAAAAGCCTGTATAGGCGTTTATAATTAATAAAATCGAAATAATAAAAATAGATATCGACTACTATTACTACTACTACTTTCCCTTAACCGTCACCCGATAGTGGCATAGGGCACTCAATTGATACACCAAGATGCATCAATATCTTGATAACTTTTCCTCACATGAATTGGTAGGATGATCAGTCATACTCGCTACAAAACCAGTCCAAGGAAGGCATCACACATGAAACACTCCTATATGAAAAACACACGTAAAAAAATATGTACAGTTTAACACCCCTACTTGGAATACGAACCCGTGACCTCATTCACGAAAAATCGCCTAAAGGCGAAGCAAACGATCGTAAGTAAGCACAAAATTCAAGGTACGCTTTGGGTACATCCGGAAGCGAGAAAGAGGACGAAATACATAAAATTTGAATAACACTATAAAAAATAGGTAAATAATAAATTGATCATGTAAGTTATAAATAAATTTACTAATTAATCTCACTAACAATATAAGAAACTTGTTCAAATTTCAATAAATCCATTTTAATTAGTATATTACCCTTATTTCAATCGCAACATATCACCAAAGTTCCGCATTGAATAGCAGCACCGGGCGATTCCATTAATGCAGAGTTGAATAGCATTAATAAACAAGAACCGCACGAATTCTAATGCCAAGTAATAAAGTGCATTCTGAAGTTTTTCCATTAAGAACTTGGAATGCATGCACCGTACAAAACGGAAATTAAAATTAGACTGAAACGTAGAAATACATAGAACCCAAGCTCAAATAAATTTAGTTACTAGAGTTTCAGATGGAACTACAAACTAAAACAGATACATTAAAAAATCGTTTGGTTTACCAAACAAAATGAAATGTGCAATAAAAAATTGAAGTTTTCTAAAAACATGGAGTAACAAAACGCGATGTACAAGTGGAAACCCAATGAACACACATCATAATTTGGAGTCGATTATGTAGAGAATAATATTTTTTGATTTGAACCCAATAGTAATCGAGAAAAATTGATTAATAAGATATGATTAGCTTTTTTCGATAAATATTTTTTTCAAATAGGTGATCAAAAATCCATTCATATAGAGAAAGTAAATACTATCAAAAAAGAACACAAAATAAAAAATCTAATATTTATAAGAATTTAAAGCCAATTTACTCAATCAGCGGTACTCAAAAGCTTATTAACCGAGAAGAAAAAAAATCATTTTTTTTCATACCCAGCCAATATCCAAAAACTCGTATTTACATACGACTCCCAAATATGATGCAGTGTTACAGTTGTATGTACTACGAGTTTTGTTACACCATGTATATTAAGAAAGCATAGTTTAAGTGGTTTTTTTTTCGCAGCCGAGTGAAGGCTGTTAAAATGAATATATGTTTAATTCATATGTGATACCTTGGTACAGCCGCAGAAATCGACCATGAGACTTAACAACAATCATCTTGCCTTCAAGTCACCAAAGTATCCAAGAATCGCTAAACTCGTGTGTACCAAGCAGTTGCCCTCCGCACCATTGGGAGCGGATAATTGAAATGGGAGGTGTGGTGGTGGTGATTAAATAATAACTAACCCAAAAATAAATGCAATTTTCACCGGCCGTATTATTGTTATATTATTTACTTGGAGACGACAAATTGAAACAAAACTGCATCATTAAGTCATTTTCGACCAAAAGTTAGTTGACAAAAGTATTAACTTCATCGATAGCATATTATTTTCTATCATAATTGCAAACATTTGATAAACTTCTCTAAATTATTCTACACTTCAATCGAAAAATTACCAAATGCCCGAGTAACTTATATATTAAAATTAAGTCATTTTTTAAATCCAGTTTAATCTTCAAAAATCATTACCACATCAACACGAAAACGACTTCGAGACCTGACGTGGAAAACTAAATACAACAATATTGGGGGTTACGTCGATAATTAAAAAATAATCTATTATGTTTAATGCAAAAAACAATGCGATCAAGTAAGGTGACAAAAATGTGAATTAAGGAACATGAATCAGTATTATGTATACCTAGGAGCATTGCACATTCCAATAAATTCCAATTGGAAGTTATGAATCCTTCTTTTTTCATGAAAAAATTCCTGAAGACCAGATCTGACCCAGAAAAAATTGTAAATGTAACTAATTTTAATCAATATGTAACAACAAAATTATTACTTTGCCGCTGGACAGTCGTAAAAAAAACATATCTTTTAAATAATGAGAAATCCAAATAATTTTTACATGTCCAATTTCACCTAGCTAGGAATATAACCGAAATTCGTACAACACATTTATGTGAAAAAATATTACGCTTGAAAATGTTACTCCTTTACATTAATATATACGATTTTAATACATAAAAATAAAAATCAAATCATGCCTAACAATTCATCAAAATATATTAATTTTAAATACGCTCAAGAGTTCATTTACCAAAGCAATATATAAAAAATTACCAAACATAATAAAAACAAAACAAAAAAAAAATAAGAAGATAACACTAATGTACAATAATGTTGTCTTATTTAATACTTAAATTCTATTATTCATGTGCCTGAATGAAAAGTAAATCGAACAGGAAAAGATAATTGTACAAATCTGTACCTAAACTAGAAATAAAATTAAACTATCTTTTACCCAGATACAGTTTACCTACCAACCTTACTTTGACATTGGCAAAAAGATGAAAAAATGTAATGAAAAATAAAACATCGTGGTAATTATAGCCGAGTAAGTAGTTGTCAACGACTACATTCAAAAGACCTAGAATCCCCGCCGTCCAGAATTTATACGGAACATCTGAACGAAAAGTAATTTAATAACCAAAGAAAAACTTACAGAAAATCAATAATTTGTAAAATACTGAAACCATAAAAAAGTTTCAGTAAAGAATTTGCTTGTATGATACTTATTTTTAAACAAACGATTTCTTAAACAGTCTTTACATTAATCCAAAAAGGTAGAGAAAATATTCTGTAAAATGCAAAACCGTTCGGTCCAATATTAATCAACGAACGTAAATTGAATAACTAAATTCATCAAAAAATAGAATAACCAATTATGCCAAACGAAAAATATATAGTGTTTTTTCTTCTTTAAATCTTTAAATGTGCTAAAATTTCTGATATTTGTAAGTAAATATTAAATAGGTATTAATAAATATAAAACGTTATTATTATCAAACGCCAGAAATTTGTGCCACGATTACCGATTCGCCAAATTAAAAAAGCAGTTAATGTTAAAAGACAATAGGACATAGATTCAAAACATTTACAAAATACAAAATTATTTACAATCCATAATCCTAAATATGTAAATGAACACTAAATAGTTTTATTCAATTTTTACCTTACCCTTCTACGAACGTAGACACATTTATAAGAAAGAAACAAAAATACACCAGAGCCATACAATACCCGTTACGTACATTTTTTAATTATTTGAATCACATAATATGTGCATGACCAAAAAACGGTAACCCATAAAGTAAGTATAAATGTATTTTAATCATTATAAGGATTATTGAAAAACTTTAATAGAGTACGCTACAAATATGGATTAAGATTACCTAAAAAACAATCCAGCTAGGCACAAAAAATCTTTAAATTTAATCTAAAAGCAAAGTCTCAACAAAATACAAATCATAATTATCTCACTATGGATCCCAACATATCGACACATTACATCAACGAAATTGAAAACGGAAATTTATACATTATGTGTATTTGCAAAAATGTATGGCGATTTTGTATGAAAACTTGATGTAGCCTTACACGAAAAGGACAAGGGATAATTAAACAGTAATGTAACTTTCAAGGACATAAAATATAATATTTTATAAATTAACAGATATTTTACAAAAAATATATTATGAAAATCTTAAATGGTGTAGCAATCGTATATGTGTCGGATACCACAATATTAATTGAATAATTATACCGTCCTTAGTGTAACCTAAAAATATACTAATTATAACTGTCTAAATATATAAATACAAATTAAGTATTATAACTATGTAATACATAGATAATTATTATTATACCTTATATAATATCCAATCTATCAATTAGATACCTAAAATTTATACTCCTAGAAAATATTATTCGAGAGTCAAATTACTTAATGAAAAACGAGAATAACAATTTTGATTATTCTATAAAAAATGGAACCAAAACTAAATAAAAATTCATAATTTAATATGCGGGAATGTAACTCAACCAAGATCACTTAAATTATTAATATACCTACAGGATGTACGAAAACCAAGATCACATAAACCAAAATATACCGACTGTTCTAACGCAACCAAGACCACACGACAAATATTAAAAAACACATGGAAAGTAACGCAACCAAGATCACTTAACCTACTAAATATACTGGGATGTAACGCAACCAAGATTACATAACACTATAATAACCGAGACCACGATGAAAACACGTAAACTGGCGGATTGGAGAATGTTATCAATGGAATATCCGAGAAGCAAAAAATCCTTTATAAAGTTTTTTTGAACCGGTCATATTAAATAAAACGGTATTAGAAAAGTAATAACAAAAAGCGACATTAATTAATAAGCTGGCTTCAGTTTGAAACAATCGTTAGCGGGTTGGCGGTTGGCGCGTGGAGATTGGTGTAACGACACTGTGGTCACCGAACGCCTTGCCCTTGTCGTACAATTCAAAAAAAATATGATTTACGAATTCCAAATCTTAAATTGGTGCATGGTCACGTGGTGATTAGCCCAGTTCAAAAATGGACGTGATTACACGCGTAGAACCTTTTACCGCACGTATTTTAATCATATAATTAAGAAATATATAATTGAGTTTTTTATTAAAACTATATAAAGATTATTTTCATAAGGAAATGTCAATTGATAAAACACCACTGGGAGTAGAACCGTCTCATCGTTTGGAAACGAGTGATATACCTACAGGATGTAAACCTACAAACCATGACCACTACTCCATATTAAATAAACTAGTGGTTTGTACCTGCAAAAGAAAGAGCATTTTATATTTTGTGATTGACATTTTAAAAAAAATAAAAAACAAAATCTATAGCAAGAAAAAAAAAGTGTACCTATGATCAAAGATGAATAGACGGCACCCGCAATAGGAAAATCAAATTTTTAACGCACAATATAAAGCGTACTACAAAAAAAAGTACTTATATAAAAATTAATAAATTAACGGTTCATAATTTTTGAATTTACAATAATGTATATTCCAAATACAA
The DNA here is from genome assembly GCA_022494985.1 of Micrasema minimum. Lineage (NCBI taxonomy): Eukaryota > Metazoa > Arthropoda > Insecta > Trichoptera > Brachycentridae > Micrasema > Micrasema minimum. The sequence goes on from JAGVSP010000308.1 coordinate 91,905, forward strand.
CACAAAGATTGAATTCATTAAAAGAGTCGAGTAATATATTATTGATCAAGAAATAAAAAACAAATTCCAAAACTTTGTGATATTAGCCTCTCCGAACGCTATCCTTTCTTCAATGCTCAGAAGCATTACATGTATTAATGAAAAAAATAATCATTTTTTTTCATACAGTATACTTACAAGTACGTAAAGAACAATTAACTCCAAACCATGCACTGTGGAATAACATTTAAAGAAAATGTTATAGAAGTGTATTACAAAACAATGTTCAATTGTTTTATCTCCGCAACCAACAAAAAGCCTGTTATTTGCATAATATTACTTTCTTACGGATATTAAATACCTTTATACGGTTTACTCAACATAATTATCACAGGTTTCACAATTATAAAAATCACAATTAATCAAGAGAAAAATTAAATCAACTGTGTGAAAACATCGTAATATTATATCTTAAATCATTTTTCCTTCGTATTTTCAATCTGCGTTACACACTCCAATATTGTAAGATACTGATTATTTTAAATAATGTAAATTAATATCAGAGAAGGATCAAAATATAAATAAAATTTTATAAAAATTGGAATACAATACGAAAAAACCCGATCAAGACAGGCGTTAAACTAAAAAGTATGTAATACTGTAAACAAAAGTTACACAAACATCAAACCAAATTTTGGTCGATTACATAATTACTATGGCGGTATTGTATAAAGCACAATATTTAATATTTGCTAAATAAACAATATAACCCACTGATAAAAAAAAAAAAACCAATTAATTATTTTTCATTCAATTCAGGGAATCTAATAAAATGTATTAAAATGATTGAACTCGAAAAATACTTCGTGGTGTCTGACGTACGAACAAACTGTTATTTTCCTACAAATCCTATATATTGACAGTGGCTATTATTGTTATTGAATAAAAATAGCCTCATGAAGGGACAATAATGAATTAAGATCTGACCCTGAAATATTGTAAATGGTAATATTTTATCAATTGTACATCAAAATTATTACTTTGCCGCTGGACAGTCGTAAAAAATCATTTCTTTTAAATAATGAGAATCCTAATAAATTTTTAACATGTCCTATTTCACTAGCTATTTATAACCGAAATTCGTACACATTTATGTGAAAAATATTCGCTGAAAATGTTTCTCCTTTACATTAATATATTCGATTTTTATCATAAAATAAAAATATATCTGCCTAACTATATCATATTTGAAATATTTTTTTTTTTTACGCTCAGAGTGTCATTTACAAAAGCAATATTATAAAAATTACCAAATCATAAAAAAAAACATAACTTAAAAAAAATAAAGTAGATAACACTATTGTACAATAATGTTGTTTTATTTATACTTAATTTCTATTTTCATGTGCCTGAATGAAAAGTAAGCGACGGAAATGATATTGTAAAATCGGTACCTATACTTGAAATAAAATTTAACTATCTTGGTCCAGATTACAGTTTACCTACAAACCTTACTTTGACAGTGGCAAAAAGATGAAAAAATGTATGAAAATAAAACGATCGGTAATTTAGCCGGTAGTAGTTGTCAACGACTACATTCTAATGACCGAGAATCCCCGCCGTCTGATTTTAGCCGAACATCTGAAACGAAATGTAATTTAATAACCATTGTAAAATACTTAAATCAATAATTTGTAAAATACTTGAATCAATAAAAATGTTTCGTAAAAAATGTTTCGTAAAGATTTGCTTGTTTGATACTTATTTTAAACAACGATTTCTTAAACTGTCTTTTCATTAATCCAAAATGGTATGAGAAAATATTCTGTAAATGCAAACCGTTTGGGCCAATTTTTCAACGATCGTAAATTGGATTAACTTTATCAAAAAATTAATATCAATTTTTTATTAGTGTTTTTTCTTTTATATCTTTATTGTGCTAAATTTCTGAGTATTTGTAAGTATTTAAATAGGTTTATTAAATTAAAAGTTATTATTATAAACGCCAGAATTTTGTGCCACGATTCGATTCGCCAAATTAAAAAAGCTTTTATTGTTAAAAGAATGGTCATTTCAAAACATTTCAAATTACTAAATTATTTACTATCCTTAATCCTTAATATGTTATGACACTAAATAGTTTATTCATTTTTTTACCTGCTTGTACGTAGACACTATTATTACGAATGAAAAAATTCACAAGAGCCTACAATACCCGTTACGTACATTTTTAATTATTTAGATCGCATATTATGCATACCAAAAACGGTTATCAGAAAGTATGTATAAATGTATTTTTCTTATAAGGATTTGAAAATCTGTAAGTCCTTATAAGGATTTGAAAGGATTTTGATTACCTAATAACTAATCAGGGCTCAAATTTTCTTTTAATTATCTAAAGCAAAGCTCAAATAATAAAATTCATAATTTTCTTTCTCCAACATTTTACATTTTCATAACGATTTTTGGATAACGGTTTTTATACATTTTGTTATTTGAAAAATGTATGGCGTTTTGTATGAAAACTTGATGTAGCCTTCACGAAAGGACAAGGGATTTTACTGTATGTAACTTTCATGACATTAAATATAAGATTTATAAAGTAACTGTATTTTACAAAAAATATATTATGTAAATCTTAAATGGTGAGCTTCGTATATGTGTCGGATACACAATATTATGTGTATAATATCCGTCTTATGTATCCTTAAAAATATACTATTTATAACTGTCTATATTATTATACTAATAAGTATTGTAACTATGTATACATAGATTATATTATTATACATTATATTATCATCTATCAATGTGATACCTAATATTTATACTCTAGTAAATATTATTCGAGAGCATATTTACTTATTGAAAACGTGAATTACTATTTTGATTATTCTATAAAAAATTGAACCAAAACTTAATAAAAATTCTTAATTAATATGCGGGATGTAACGCAACCAAGATCACTTAATTACTAATATACCTACTGGATATATAACGCAACCAAGATCACTTAACCATTAATATACCTACTGGATGTAACGTAACCAAGACCACTCAATTATTAACTGGATGTAACGCAACCAAGATCACTTAACTACTAATATACTGGATGTAACGCAACCAAGATTACTTAACTATATACACCGTGTCCCACGATGAGACCGCGAAACTCCGGAGGGTGATTGTTCATGGTATTCTGAGAAAAAAAATCCTTATAAAGTTTTTTGTCTTGGCATTTTTTAATAATTAATTTTAAAAAACAGTAAACAAAAAGCGCTAGAAATAAAAATGTAGCGGTGGCGGGGTGGCGGTGGGCGGGGAGGAGTGGGGGTCCGCTCTGTCACCGAACGCCTTGCCTTGTGCGGACATTCAAAATTCGAATTTCATATCTGAAATTGGTGCAGGTCACGTGGTGTTAGCCAGTTCAAAAATGGACGGTATTACACGCGTGAATTTATTCATATTTTAATCATTTTTTTAAGAAATTAGAATTGAGTTTTTGAAAAAACTTTATAAAGATTTTTTTCTCAGAATGTCATGAATAATCACCCTCTGGAGTTTGTCTCATCGTGGGAAACGGTGTATACCTACTGGATGTAACACAACAAGACCACTTAATTATTATTATACTGGATGTAACGCAACCAAGAGCATTTTATTTTGTATTGACATTTAAAAAATATAAAACACAAATCTATAGCAAGAAAAAAAGTGTACCTATGATAAAGATGACAAACGCCCTCATTAGGAATATCAATTTTAACGCACATTTAAAGCGTAGCTACAAAAAATGTACTTTAATAATTATATTATAATGTACAGGGTTTATTGTTTTGAATTTACATTATTGTATATTAATACAACACAATGTTGAATTTGTAATAGAGGAGATGATATTATTTTGATTGGTAATTAAAAACATATTCCAAAACTTTGTGATATTTCCTCTCCGAGCGCTATCCTTCTTCAAAGGCTAGAAGCATTTACATGTTTTAATGAAAATATACTGTTTACTTTTGTTTACTTACTTACAAGTACAAGTAATTAACATACCATGCTCTGTGGAATAAATGAGAAAGAAAATGTCTTAGAAGGTACATAACATGTCATGTCATCTCCCCAACCATCAAAATCCAAATATTTGCATAATATTTCTTACGGTTTAATACCTTTAAGGTTTTTAATTATTATCTTGAATTGAATAAATATTTCAAATTACACGGAGAAAAAGTGAAATAATCTGTAGGAATTCTTCGTAAATTATTCTTATCATTTTTCTTCGTATTTCAGCTGCGTTACACCCAATATTGTAATACTGATGTTAATTAACCAATTAATATCAGTGAAGGATCAAAATATAAATAAATTCAATTTGAAATTGTATAAAAAATTGGAATTGTTACGAAATTTCCCGATAGATAGGCGTTATTCTAAATATTTATGTAATATTGGAAACAAATGCTTCTCAATCATCAAACCAATTTGGTCGTTTACAATTTACTTGGCGTTGATAAGCTCATTTTCTATTTTGATAAATTAACTTATATCCCACTGTTAAAAAAAAACGCCAATTTTATTTTTCTTTCAATTCGGGATTATAGAAATGCTATAAAAAATGTTGAATTTAAAAAAAAACATGTGGTGTGTTATTTAACGTTATTGTTATTTTCATACAAATCTTTATACGTTCCAAAAATGGGAACATTATTGCTAACTTATCATAATATTATGCTTTTTAATGTTACCTTGCTTAAAATATTATGTAATATTAAGTACTGTATTATCGTAATCGATGTTGTCCAATTTGTAAAAAGGGTGTATGTTCTTGCGTATAATAAGTAATTACTGAACCCCATATTTGAATGGTCCCTTTTAAAAAGATGAAGGTATATAAATAATAACCTATACGTTTTTAAACCCTCCAAACCTTTGTATCTATCATCTAAATATTATAGTGAAAAGATACTTGCATCAACTTTAAAAAAATGATCTGACAATGCAAGATTATTTTTTAAGTTCATAAAGTAAATTTATTCGATTTTGAATATTAAAAACCTGTAATCTTTTTAATGAAAAATGAACATATTTTAATATAAGGATGATAGATACAAGGGCAATGTAATTGAAATAATATAAAAGTAGTGTTTTTTATTATGATTTATATAAATGAGATATTCTTTGTTTTGATTTTTAGCATACCTATACTCCAATTTTCGGTCACTAGAAGTTTTATTTTTAGGAAAACACATTTTTAAGAATGTAGAAAAATTGTTTAGAAATTTAGATTTTTATACACCTGTTTTTTTGTTTTTACTCTAAAATCGGCATAGTGAATTAGACTTCAAGGTTATTTCTGGTAGAAAAGTTTTTATTTATATTTTATTTGAAAGTTCCTAGAATTTTCATATAGCATACTTTACTATATCATTCTAGAACACGAATTTTGTTATATTCATATCATCATATTTACATATTTACATATCCTTAAATAAATAAGAAGTATTTACCATTTACCTACCCCCTATTTAATATTTACACATTTTAATATATACACCTCGCATTACTTTACGATTATACAAAAACCTATTATACTAAAAAAAATGGAAGTTAAACGAAAATTGTAAATGAAATAATATTTCTTTAAATACTACTAGGTACTACTTTTTTTCCTTATCCGTAACCAATGGTGCATAGGGCAATGCATTGGTACACCAAGTGCAGTGTATCTTGATCATTTTATTACACAAAGGTACGATGATCAGGCTTACGCTTCAGTACCTGTCCAAGGTATAAGACATGAAAATCAGATGTAAATAAATATTTCATATTGACGGGCATCGAACCCACGACCTCATGCACGGTAGCCAAATGCGCTACCACTATACTACGAGGCGGACATTCTTTAAATAACTGAGCGGATAATTGAAAAAAATTCAATAATTGAGAAAAATATAAATCAAGGGAATCGAATGGATAAATATTTTGTATACCCACTACGATTCTACATTAACAGGTTTCGATAGATCAAACTAACTAAATTACTAACCATCATGCTTCTACCCCGAAGGGGTACTCTCCGGTGCACAAATTGGCAAAAAACGTTTTGTATACAAAATTTTGTTTTCTTTTTGTTGATCATCGATTCTCAAATAAAATAACAATAATCGAAGGCGTTCCTGGAAGAAGGGTCTATATGCAAAAGCAAAATTTTACAGGAGAGAGAAAAAACGCTCAGTGAAATAGACCCTTTTTCCACTATAGCTAACTTTAGAGGTCGATTTTCGGCTATATTGAGTTACCAAAAAATTTACAAAATACCTCACTTTGTAAAAACTGTTATAAAGACCCTTTTAAAACAATACAATCACTTTTGACCCCAATGTACTATATATACCCTTTTTCCAGGGAGGCCTTTAATTTCTGAGCGATAAATAATCTAATTATTTTTACATTTATCAAAACCCTCAAAGAACATCGGTAAAACGTAAATAAACGATAAAATAAAAAGCAAAACATTTTTTAAAAATACGCTAATTTTATAGCTATCTTTCCAAGACTCCAATCTTGTCAACACAGTTTAAATTTTTATGTTCATTTTCCAGATTTCCACTAGTTTAGTGTAGGTACACATAGAAAAGATGGATATTTTAAATATTTTTTCAAATGGTTTTTTTAGCAAATAACACATATTTATTTTTTTATTAAATTATATTATAATACATATTAAAACACATTTTAAACATATCTCGGTTACCTGAAAACTTAAACTAATATGTTCAAATGTATAAATACATAATTATATTATATTTACAAACTTAAGTAAGTATTTTTCAAATTTTATAATGTCAACATTTTAATACCAGAAAGACTCTTTGGTGCTTTTTGAATCACGGTGCTGATTTCAGAGTAAAAAAAAATTATTATATATATTTTTGATCAAAATTATTGAATCTTTGACTATTTGACAAAAAACGTTAATATATAGGTACTTGTCTCTATATTCTAAATTTTTATAAAAATGTGTTCTTTTAATGCCAAAATGCACTGATTAAAAATTATTGTATTATTTTCACAAAAAAATATTATGTAAGACTTTTTATTAATTTGTGAGGTGAATGAAAAAGTAGGCTGTTTTTTTTTCTTGTAAGCATTCCAGATTAAAATTATCTTTTATGAAAACATGGAAGCTTAAAATGAATATTCGTCCAAGCGATGCACATGTTCTTTTACTGATTTAAAAACAATGTTGCCCATATTTTTAGTATGAAATTATATTATTATGGATGATAACTTACTGTTAGACCTTACAACATTGCGTTTAGGATAACTTTGCGCCATTAGAAATCAAACCACGATAAAGTTATAAGTTTTCCGGTAAACAGACAAAAAGTAGGTAGCTAATTTCAGTAACGAAATTATCCAGCGTTTTTTCTAAAAGCAAAGTTGTAAGGTTTTACTACAGTATGGATATTAAAGTTATATTTATGATTATCAAAAAATGTTTAATTTAGTATTATGGTTTCACATATAAATATAGTTTCGAGTACAGAGGTATCTTATTTTCAACTTACGGATATGTATTTCTATATTTAAATTTGTTTGTAACATGTTATTAATACATTATGTAGTTTATATTAAAATGCACTTAATGCCTACTCGCTAACTGGTCCTGTAAACTCTAATTCCTATCCTATATTTTTTGTTCCATTTCCATTCTCCTTGTAGTTTTTTTTACCTACATAAATGTTCGTAAATGTCTCAAACCATGTTTTTATTATTTCAAATAATTGTGATAAATGTTTATAATTATTGAATTAATATAAATAAAGAGTATTTTGTAATACTTGTTTTATTTCCCCGGTGTTTTAACTGAAATTTCATCGAGACAAAATGGAGAATCTGCAAAAATTCAAGATGGGCTTCGCGGGAGTTTTCAGACATTACCTATTAGAATTAGCTTTCATGAAATAGGATAATATTTCCTAAAGGGTTCATCGTTTTACCTGGCCTAATAGGGTCCTGTTTTAGTCAACGCATGTTGTCAACTCTCCCTTGGGACCGGATGTAATGAGGTGGAGGTGGTGATTTGTAACAATTTTGCAAGGTAGGTTTTGCTATTTAAAAACAGACAGCACCTACCCCTATTCTATGTAAAGTGTATCATGACAGAGTTATATCACGGGATAGGTTATGCTATAATCTATAATAATGTTTTTAACCTATCTTCTTTATACGGGGTAGTCCAAACCTAGACGTTAAAAACATTATTTGTCCGATGTTTTGTAGTGACGATATTTTTTAAATTTACGTTTTTTTGTACCTACCGTGATACTTATAAATTTTACTTTTATGATTAAATAAAACGATGTTATGTGTTACTATTGGTTTATTCTATAGAAATAGAATTTACCTACACTACCTGGTTTCGGAAGTAACGTTCTCCCGTCGACTGGTGAAAAGACACTAAATTAGAATACATTTATGTTATACAGAAAAATTAAATTGCAATACTTAAGAATCTAGACACAAGGGTAACATTAATATTGATACAAAGAAGTAATAGAAAAAAACACATCTTGGAACAGTGGTGATGGTAAAAAAATTTAGATAATTTAATTAAATGGTTACTAAGTGGTGGCAGCTGAGACCCCAGGTCTTGTGGGGAGGTAAGGGTAGGGGTGTCTTGAGAGGGGTAGGGGACTAGTAAACTCTCGAACCAGGGGTCTAGTAAACTCTCGAAACCAGGTTGTGTAGGTAAATTCTATTTCTATAGAATAAACCAATAGTAACACATAACATCGTTTTATTTAATCATAATTCATTATGAAGTGTTACAAAGTGAATGCCGAATTAATCAAGAAAATAATTTTACTTTTACTCATAAAATAATTAAACGTTTGGCCAAAAGCGTAGGTATACTTTACCTACGCTCGAGCGAGTCAGAGAAAATCTCATAATTTGATTTCAGTGTTCTTCAAATTTAACTAAAATTTAGTAAATCGTTACTTGTAAGGATATTAATAAAATAAACTAGTCTAATATCCAAATACCGGTATTAGAGAAGGCCTTATCCGTGTTTTCAATTTAAGATTCTCTTCGACATTCCGGCTTTTCAATACTTTACTTTTAGCCATTAAATTAGCGTTTTGTCATGTCACCGCCATCTATGATTTTATGTTCACACTAAGAACGACATTTTCTGTTAAGTGAAAATTTTGCATAGCTTTAGTTAGTACTTTTCATTTTGGTCAACAGATGCCTCTTATACTTCAGAATTTAAATTAATCTATAAATCTAATAGCGTAAAAATGATAGTAGTGTACATCAGTGATACCTGCCGAAAAAATAAATCTCGGTGTTGTCTGCGGAAAAAATAATCTCCATCGGTTCTTAAGAGCAGGTACCTACTTACAATCATGCCATATTTGATTAATTAATACATGTATTAATTAATCAATGGTTGGGAGTTTTAGGAGGTGTTTCATCACCTCCGTTTAAACCCGGATAACTAAATGTCGGTTGTAATTTGCTACCAGATTTAAACGATATTTACAACGAACCCAATTAACCCCAGAAATAATGACAAATCTATCCTCCGATTAGCTGGTCAGCACTTTCGTCCGGCAACAGTGCAGCGGTGTTGTCAATGCTTTCAATATGTTCCTTTTGCAAGCTAGAATCGAGTTTTATTATGTTTTTTTTAATATGATACCAATCCAATACAATATAAAAAATTGGATTAACATTGTAACATTTCCATTTTTAAGCTATTTTCAACCCAATAAAAAATTTGAGTTGAGTTGTCAAACGATCAAATACGACGCCATTTTTAAATACGTTTTTACAAGGGTGGGATAGAGAAAACTAATTTTACCGGACTACTTATCAAATACTGTAAAATCCAACCCGGCAAAAATGTTTTAAGACATTTCGTTATTTTACTTATAATCGAGTTTTTATTATGTTTTTATAAATGTGATACTAATCCAAAACAACATAAAATATTGGATTATCATCATATATCTCCATTTTGACTGTTTTTCAATGCATTAAAATTTTGAGTCGAGATGTCATAACTGTTACAAACATAAAAGGGGAACAAACCTCTGACTAAGTTTAGCGGCGGCGGCTTTTTTAAATGGGATTTTACAATATTTTGGTGATAATCAGAGGTGATGAAATGCATTCTAAAACTTAACTGCGATTTAGTAGGACATTTACGATAATCAGGTTTCTAAACGGAGGTGATAAGAAAGGGCCTTAGCCAATCAACTAAAGGTGGAACAACCAAAAATCGAGGCGCGGAAGCGCCGAAAAGCCCCGCAGGGCTAGCATTTAACAGTCGGACGGAGACTGTTATCTGCTAGTTATATTTTTATTAGACTTATGCGCACTTTATACGGGACAGAAAACTGTACAGTTAGCAAACTGTCCCATATAAAGTGAAAACTGGACGGAATATTGAATAGTCGGTGCGACGTTTAACTGACCTGATAGTTAATGTTTTAGATGGTTTTTGGTATTATTAATTTAATTTTTAGTTAATGCAGCGCCTACCTACCTAGAGCTGCAACATTGCTTATTTTGATGAAGTACGGAGAGTATTTTAAATGTTATTTTAATAGTAGGTAGTAGGTAGGTACTTACTGATAGCATTTAAAAAATATATAAAAATACTTTAAAATCTCAGAAAGCTGAAAGTTGTTTTTTTTTTAAACCTACATAAATACCAAGAAATTTTTATTTTCCATCATTCTAGATAAATACTAAATACCTACTTATGCAATTAAAATAAATTTTGACAGTTTTGTTGACTTACCTACTTTCTATGCATAAAAATGCGTATTTATGACATGTGCCCCTTTTTCATGTTTCCTTTTATCTCGTTGATTTTTCCATAAGTACCTTTCTAGGTATGTAAAATACTTTTTTTATTTTTATGTGTTAAAATGGATTAGTCCGTTAATAAATATAAATAAATAATAATAGTCCGTGAAATTCTCTACACGGCCATGTTACTAACTCAGGGTGGGCGTTTTTTTTTTTGTTTAAACTTATTAGGCATCGAAATGTGAATCATGGCACTCACAACGGTCAGTTGCTAAATTCAAAACAAATATCTGAGAACAATATCAGGTATTATTGTCATCATAATGCGCTTCCTATATGGATTCCACAAACTGCCAAGCGATCGGTCGCCAGTTCCCGTGCATCCTCTAAGTCAGGTCCACGTCCCACAGCTCTGACGCAAGCTGTAGATGGTTTGCAAGGAACCCGGACGAGGATGTGGTCGTCAGGGTGGGATATAGAGGATGAAGTGGACTGTATAGGGGTTGAGGGTTGAATCGTTGAATGAAACGCCAATTCCACTAACCTGCTGTTGGGGACGTGTTGTCGGCTCCTGCATGGTGTAGTCTGAAGGACTTTCCTGGACCTGCTTGTGGCTGTTAGTGAGCACTGCACTAGGTACTACACAAAATTCGAGAGAGTTCAGAGTATTTGCACGTGATCCTTGCAAGTCAGGGGCTTTATTGTGTTAGCACGTGGGCCGTACAAAATCAAAATGTTACGATCAAGGTCAGAGATGCAACTGCAGAATGCAATTCGCTATAGGTAATATATAGGCATCGGTGGTGCGTCAAGGAGTGGTGTGGGGGAGGGGAAAAGGTGACAATAATAGTCAGGATGGATGATGCGAGAAATGACGATATATTGGTTACAATCATAGCTAATTAAATATCGCAATTAGCGTCGAAATGTTGGGGAACAGACGCAACAACCTACAATAACTAAAATTACGACGCGTTCATGATTCAAAAATTCCTTTTTAGGCTCCTTTACAACACATTTTTTATTCACAAAATTTTTGCAATGGTACGAAAACGGTATTTAAAAAATCGTTTACATGTAACATGGAGTCATGTTTAAATTCATATTATCATTTTACCTTTACATGCAAAAATGAGATCTTGTTGTCTACTCATTTTCTCCCACATATTTGGTTAGAACTCTGTTATTGGCTTTTGATATGATTTCTTACTAAATAAGTAAATAATACAAACAAAATAAAATTATTTAATTAATAAAAATAAAATAACTAAAATAACTAAAATAACTAAAAAATAACTTAAATAACTAAAATAACTAAAATAACTAAAATAACTAAAATAACTAAAATAACTAAAATAACTAAAATAACTAAAATAACTAAAATAACCAAAATAACTAAAAAAATAACTAAAATAACTAAAATAACTACAATAACTTAAAATACTCAAATAACTCAAATACCCAAAATACTCAAATAACTGAAATTAGTTGTGGGGACTGGGGACCAAATTATGTATCTTATGATAACCAATATTTATTTATTTATTCTCGCCCATGGGGCTTTTACAATACAAATGTAAATATCAATACCAAAGCAATGTTACATATGTACATAATATAATAAAATATTACAAGCATACATAATATAATTTAAAGATAAAAACAAAAAAAGAAAAAAAACTATGGACAGTCATCGAACAAGGATCAATATTGCTCGGTTATTTTGATAAATAATTGATGGACTGATATTAATCGGCTATGGAATAAATAATCCATTGATTGACGATAATCGACGAATGACGACTTTTTTGCTGGAGTATGCTATAAAAAAATATAGCTTTTTGCAAAAAAGGGTTTAATTTATGATATGCAACTTTCTCCGATTTCCTAGAATATGTTATACAACCTTCTCCATTTTGCCATAATATGCTACAAAAAGTTTTATCGATTATTTGAAGTAATCGAATCAAAGCCAGTCCATTATGTGTGAGCACCCTTATTGCCTCTTCCTACGGCAACTCTTCACAACTTCCGACATTGGAAGTGAATTTCCCCCTCAAAGTTGACTCCGTAATGTTATTTCATCTCAATGGAATAACCTCTTTGGAATTTATTTAGGAAATACCTATCTTTTAAATAATTGTTCACTTCAAAGCATTAATTTTGTGGTCCAACATTTTAATATTATGTTAGTTAAAATTGTATAAACCACTCACCGATTTTTCTTATTAATAAATCAGTAACCCTTGGCGGTGGCTTAGTGAAGCATGTGTCTAATCTGCATTTGGTTTTTTATTTTTATTTTTGTGAATCTGCTATGGTGAAGGAGTGTAGTGGTATTAGCATGTTGGTTTAACTAAATACAACTGTATTTGTCCTGACGAAGAGACGGGTTACGTCTCGAAACCGGTAGACGCAGAAAAGTCGGTGAGTGGTTTTATACTATTTTTTATCAACATAATATTAATCGTTCACCGATTTAAATCTTGGTTTCAATGTTGTGGAATTCCATAATTGGGTTCATCCCGATTTTTTATTTTTTATTTCAAAAAATTGATTGAAAAATTACAATATCAAGGAATTTTTTTTTTAATTTTTACGATGTCATATGATTTTTTTAGCGCGGTTTGAAATAGCGCTTTTTCAAATCGCTCGCAAAATCCTTCATTTGGCGCGCATGCGGTGTGACGTCAAAGCAATATAGGCGCTCACTTCGTAATGAATTCCACGCCTTTCATGGTGGACGGGTATGACGTCATTAACCAATAACCATTAATATTATTTGAACCGGAGAACGAAATCTATTACTGTAGTTTTTAATTGTTGTTGTATATGCCTATTTTAATATTATTCATTATTGTTATTGTAAAACTCCATTACTTGTAGCACTAAATCCATTTATAGAAAAAGAAGAGCTAGAACCCCAATAGTCCATGCGCTCGGTAGCTGCAAGACAAGTTGTGATCTAGCCTTCGGATAAGTAAATTCTGCCAATCATACCTGGAGTACTAAAATCAAGTTAAACCGTGAAGGAGGCTGGTTCCAATCCATCCATGCGCTTTGTAGCTGCAAGATGAGTAGTGGTGCAGCCTTCCGGAAAGTTAAATTTTGCTTAGTACTACTCAGGGTACTAAAATCAAGTTAGATCTTACTAAGGGGGCTAGATTCCAAACCATTCATGCGCTTTGTAGCTGCAAGATGGTGGTCTAGTCTCCCACACAGTTAAACTTCAAGTCCAAGTGCCTTTTTAAAACTAATTTCAACTTTTAATTCTGCTTTAAACTGGTAACTATCACCTTTGTCCTATACCTTTGTAATATTACCTATATAATTTACTAGTTTCAATATTAATCTATGTAAATTAATTAACTTCAAAATATTTTATTTTACTATGTAAGTCTGTAACTGTAGGAGACTAGAATAGAACCCCAACCGTTTCATGCGCTTGGTAGCTGCAAAACGTGTTGTGGTCTAGCCTCTTTATTGTACAGCGCTCTTGAGGCGATTTCTCGCGAAAATAGCGCTTTATAAATCATCCATAAATAAATAAATAAATAAACGGGCGTTAAAAATCATTCGTATTTTCGTGTTTTTAAAACATAAATTTATAAATGAAAACAACATTTTTGATCATTGTGTATTGATCATATCGTTGGAATTGTAAAAATATACTTTAAATATTTATAACGTTTTTAAGAATATTCGTGTTATCGGAAAGAACCCTATTGAGGGTATAATATTATGTACCTACATTATAAGTTAGTATGTATTATGCTTGTTATTATAATAATTGTGTACCTTTGTTGGGTAAGTACCTTATTTTAAAAAAAAACTTATGTTCACAAAAATAGAAACGAATAAAGAATTCTATTGAAGCGAGGAAACTTTAAATTATATTAATTCATTGATATCCCAACAGAGATACAGAGAAACTCTGGAAACGAATGTGGATTATCTAGGCGTTTACCGGGCTTATGACTTGTTATTGGCCGGGTTAAGTGGCCACTTGACGTATTACAACATTCCCCATTCCACCCATCAACTAATAACCATCCGTGACAAATTTCAAAATATCTAGGTATTAGTATGAATTCATGTCATTTCACTTTGAATGAGATAATTATGATATAGGATATAAATAATATTTTATATTAGCCCAGCATGGGTATAATCCAGTAATTTGTCTACTCGTAATTGTACACATTCAAAGTGTTATAATAAATTATTGATACCTACTCGTTAGGGATTATCTATTAGGGATCTCTTTGTTTTGCTCCGGTACCTATTTCTCGGTTGAAGGTTTCTAAACACGATATTTTAAATAATATTACAAACTGATCTGTAATTTTCAAAATCACGTTTTCATTAAGTACCTAGTCGGTAGCTCGATAGGTAGGTACTTTTCTTTTAAGATAATAATTTCATTACTTTTATAAATCGTGAGTTAACTCACAACTCAGCAATTCGGAGATTTTTTCTAACAAACCTCTAGAAAAATAACTACATTAAAAAAGATAAATAATATGGCCAAATGTATAAAATTCTATACACCATTATTTGTATAGAAAAACGTTTGGTCTCATTTCTACACTTATCTAGAATTTCAAACGTCAAAATTTAAAAAAGTGTAAAAGTGGTAAAACATTTGTAGGTCATATTTCATATAATGTATGTGATCTGTGGGATCTTTTTACTTATGTGTTATAATCGCTCTCCTGCAAACGGGAACAAATAAAACCGTATTACAGCAACATGTAGTGGTCGGTCGCGTCGAGCTTGGGCGAAAACAGCCGAACGCACGGAAGCGCCGAATATTAACGCGGATGTAACATTGTATGCGCGTAATTATAAAATAATTTTAAAATAGATTTATTATATTTTTTTTACCAATAGCGTTAGACTTATCATCTTGCATTTATTTAACAAATGATCATGATTCACTGCAATTGGCGTAATAATGCAGAGCCCTATGCGCCATTGGGTGCGGATATGGGTAAGTAGTAGTAGAACCTCGTATTTTGTTAAATTAGTTAAGTGGTGCCAATGATATTAAATGGTGCACGGGATTCATAGTCGTGCTTTTTGAACACTGTTGTATCATTTCCATAGATTTATTTTAAAAAAACTTTAGATGGTAATAAAATAAAACTATTTTTAAATAGACGGTAATAACACAAAACTGTTCTTAAATCTTTTTTTTTTTTTAAAACTTAAATAAACACTGTTTATGTATGTAATTAAATATACAATAGTTTATTAAATGGTTCAGGTTTCTAATATACAGAGTATACCTTCACAATAATTTTGAATTTCATGTTCCGCAATATTTGTACTTAATTTTTACTTAATTCGCAATTTTTTTTTTTTTTTTTTTTAATTTTTTTTTTTAAAAGATTTTTTTTTGTTTTAAATGATATACATTAAAAACACATATAAATTAAACAATATATATACAAAAATCCCACCAAGGCATAGCCTGTTTGTGGGGTATACTATGAAAGTCATGCAGTGTGCACGTGGCAAAAGAGAAAGATTTATTCGTGGCGCCTGAGCCACGAATAAATCTTACTAATAAATAAAGCCACTCGCAAGTCCTTACTTCAAGCAAAATTAAAGGCCCGCCATCACTGTACTGATATTATCCTGTGAGGTCGAGGAAACCAATGCTGAAACATCCCAAGGTTATTTGCTTTTACTTTTCCTGGCGAAAATGTATACTGTGGGAAATATTTAACAAGGTAAAGTCATGGTCTCTTCTATCTGATGATAACAGAAGCAATGCAGAGCAATTTGTATTTAGCGTAGAGGTTCGCCACCCTGACAATAGTAAATTTGGAATCTCTTTCCTCTGTGCAACACCACTGGCTTAAAACGCTATCCTACTCCCAATTTTCCCCACTTCTGTATTTTGGTGCTCCTCGCGAAATTAGTAGGTAGTATTTTTTGGCAGTGGAATTCAGGATATTTAGGTTTCTGATGTCTTGTATTATCAAAGCTCTCGGGAAACATAATTTTTAGTATTAGCCACTTGCACCACAAACCATCAACACTGCTGACTGTGAAGTACCAATGTTGTGCCCTGTTTTGCTCCATTAGTCGTTAATGGGGTAAAACGAAGGAAGGAAATTATTGAAAATTTCACGATGGGTAATTTTTTATACCACTCACATCTCATATGGTGCCTTAAGAAGATTAGCGGTCACGTTACCCGCCACCATTCCTTCATACAATAATCATAGACCTTGAGTTTTTCCCAAGAATTTTGCACTAGAGCAATGATTTTTTGCACTAAGAAATAATTGAAATGTAAAATGGTTGACGTGCGTGCATGAGAAGAATTATGAAAGTGAAAGAAGTAAAAGAGGTGTGCCAGGACAGATTGTTGTGGCGTTCTATCCTCTCTGCCTACCACTCGGGGAAATGTGTAGTGGTCGGTAGTGGTGAGTTAGTTTATAATTAACATTATTTTAATGAAATTGCCAATGTTATTTATTTTGGTAGTTGTTGTAAAATGGCTAAAATCTTTTTTAACCAGTCTTTAAAATTAAAATTAATTTTAAAAAAGATTTTATGCCAGATAATGTTATATCACTTTTAATTCTGTCAGAAAAAAATCAGCAGGCAGTTTATCCAACCTTCCGCTGCCATCAACTACCGGCAACACTGGAATTAAAATAATTTCACCGTGTCAAAAATCCTGATCATTCACGTGAGGCAAGGCGGTTGTTTGTCTGTCCTTTCTACTAATTTGATGTTACTACAAAGATAAATTGCCTCGTGTAGACAACTGAAGTGAGCGTTCGTGTAAATGCACGTCGAAATAAAGGTTCAGTAAAATTTTAAGCTCGTGCGGCGAGGGTGTATCAATGTTCGTTTTTAAAATAATTTATAACCGAACGAAAAACATATTGAAAACAATAGATTCTAAATACTTGTTTAGTAAGTCCCTTGTATAATTTACACTTCTCAGAGTGTATACGGCTCTTCTACGAAGAAAACGGCCCAGTGTTATAATAATATATTTCATTACTAATGTGGCTTTGTGGAGTCTATTTTGGTTAGTGTCAGGAGCATTACTGTTCAGTGTCGTGTTTTTGCTAAATTAGTTGAAATCTTTTATAGAAATCGTTTCAACACTTCTTAAAACTAATGTTTATAAGTTTATAAATGTGTTTCATGTGAAAATTATTCTCTAAACAAGTTGTTTGCTGTGGTTTCATATCAGGAAACTTTAAAACGCACTTTTGCTTCCTGATTAGATCCTGATTAATTATTATTTACATTCATAAATATTGTGAAATATAATGTTTCTAGGTGCAACGTGATATTGTGTGTACTTAAAGGGAAAGCATCCCGGAATTAAAAGTAATTTCAATGACGATTTGCAGTGCAAAGTTTTTACCGTCAGATTTAAAAGTGTTCTATTCTTTATTTGAATTCAAATTTGTGTATTTAAAAGTGGCTAATAACGAGGATTTTGGATGTAAAACGAAGGAAGAAGGATTTTGAATGGGGAACTTCCAACGCTAGGCTGGAGTATTGCATAGTACCAGGTACCTATCTTTTGTTATTATTAATTGTAAAAACCTAATAAAAACATACATAAATAAAAATTTATACAATATACTCAATAGTTATTATAAAAAATAGCAATATAAACATGTTTCCAATAGTTATTTCATGTTTTTAAGTATAACCCGGAACAGTATCTCTCACTATGTTCGTTTGCCGTCGGCAAGCCGCGTCCAAATTAAGAATTTTCTCAAGAATTTACTTTAAAAAGTTCGTGTTTTGACCAACAAAATGTATTTATAAATTTATTCCTATAATGAATAGTTTATTTGACATATTTTCAATCTGTAAAACTAGAAATTATCGTAAAAATCAAAGAAATGGATGTGGCAGTGTAGGTAAGTAAAATATTTTTGAAAGTGTTTAATTAATAAGTGTGCTAATTTGTCCGCATTTGATAGGTTTTGACTTTTTATTGCACTTTTCAATCTATGCCACAATGATTATGGATTTTTTCTAAAATATGTAATTATTGTCGATATTTTTTTCGTCTTTTAAATAATACATACGTTAATAAACTAAGGTTACGTTGATACCTACCCATAATAAAAAACAGGTTGTTGCTATCTTTAAAAGCTTAAAATCAGCATAATTTAATTTAAATTTACCAGGGCATAAGTCCTGTAAGTGCCAAAATCTAAATATTTTATTCCAATGCTAATGTTTCCATTCAATTTGTTAAAAGAACGGTAGGCCTAGTAGAAAGAGGCCTACCTATTTTTTTAAGATACATAATTATTTGGTAGATAGAAATTTATCAATCCATAGTAAAAATGTGTTCAATGATATACTAACACCAATGTTCAAAAACCTAACTATCTAACCATCACGCCATTTCCTCCGAAGGGGTAGGCAGAGATGATAGAACGCCACACTACTCTGTACTGGAAAACTTCCCTTGCTTCCTCCACATTCATACATCTTCTCGTGCACGTACGTCGATAAAAAAAACCATTAAGTAGGTAAATATAATAAAGGAATACGACGTTAACATATATGGTACCTACCTACTTTTGACTTTTGACAGCTCTTAATATCTGGTAGATCCCCGACCAATCAGAGCGCTCTATTTTCAATATTGTCACAACGGTTGCT
The DNA here is from genome assembly GCA_022494985.1 of Micrasema minimum. Taxonomy (NCBI): domain Eukaryota; kingdom Metazoa; phylum Arthropoda; class Insecta; order Trichoptera; family Brachycentridae; genus Micrasema; species Micrasema minimum. The sequence continues at coordinate 111,384 of JAGVSP010000308.1, forward strand.
AGGTATAGGGAAATAGCAGCCTTTTAAATATTTTGTATGGGAAATTTTCTTACGGCTATTCATTACCTACACTATCCTACATACTTATTTCTATGCTAGAAGTTTTAGTGGAGTGGGATTCTAACCTCTAAATTATTTTAATTTGGGTTGTGCAACTCTTTACCATGGGACCACGAAACACGCTTTGTTAAGATTGCCCGTGAAGATTATTTTGAAGAAAAAAAACACATTTTCGTTCTCATGATAAATACTCAAATACTTAGAACAATTTTGGAGCTAAACTTTTCAACAGTCAGAAATAACTGTCCCCGAAAGGAGGAAGCATGATTTGGATTCGAATCTAGGAATTATATTTAAGTATATAAGTATTGAACAATTTGTAGATATTGGTGATCGGAATGCAGAACTGCCAACACATTGTCCATGTTATAAGCTCCTACGGACTTGGCCAGAATTGGCGAAAATCTCTCTGGTCATATGTTTCTATCACATACATTTTTTTTTTCGGATATGCTTTTCAGAAATATCCCCCCCACGCGGCGCCCATGTATCGACTGCAGCAATTAACAATATCGTAAATGAAAAATTCTAGTTCACAGTATGGCCGAATACGGTTTTAAAAATGAATAAAATTCCTACCTTTTCCCTTCCGAAAAATTAAAATTATAATAATTTATTTGATTTATTAGAGATTTAAAACTTTGCGATGTTAAAGATATTGTTATCATAAGACTTCTAAAAATAATTTTAAAAAAAATACAAAATTTAGATCCGAGATTGTTAATTGCTGCAGTCGGAATGTAGCCGGCTTTTACGCTGATTATAATATAAAACCCAGCGTTTCGATTCTGTTAACTTTTTTCAACTACTGCGCATACGATTTTGTACTGAATTCGTATGCGCAGAAGTGTCTAAAACCTTAAGAGAATCGCACCGCTGGGGTCTAACTACCATAAAACTTTATTCATTTTGTAAAATAGACAGTCAAATGAAGAGTGATTTTTCGTGACCGCCATATTATGCGCGTCACAGCTGCGATACATATTGATGTCGATTTTTGATGATCTGTGTCCTGATGGCCTAGCGCTAGCGGGTTACAATATTTTCAACCTCCAATACACGTAATCAATGTATTCGATATCAATAAAAAGAAAGAAAGAAAAAATGCGATGTCACTAACTTCCTAGTGCGGTACGATATTTTGAACTTCCAATAAGCAATATCGCCAACCTCATTCCGTAATTTGACAGAATTCGTATGGAGACGAAAGCAAAAGTATTATACGGAATTCCCAATAATTTATTCATATCGCACATCACCGTGTACGGTGGTACAGTGGTTAACACACTAAGCTAGTATGCAAGATATCTAGGATCAAATTCAAGATTAAACAGTATGAAATCTTATTACTTACCTACACGATAAATTATTAGGAAAAATGTTGGTATATACTTAGGTACCTTTTACTTATTGTGAACATTTATTCTATTCTATTATTATACTATTCATATGGTAGGTATTTATGTATGTATTAAAGTTAAGTAGAGTTATATCATTTTTGTGAAAACGTATATATTTTCGTTACAGTGTAGCTATAACGAGGAAAAACTATGGTAAATAAGATGAATACGCTCGTAAATATTTTTCTTACTAATAAAAATACTAGGAAAAAAATGTTATTAAATCACTCAATTGCATGAATCAATGTTTAAAATATTAAAACAATAACAATCGAGAAAAGAGTCATTCAATTTAAAAGTGTTGTTAAATATTATAATAAAAAAATAATTGATAGTATTTTTATACACAGATTCCTGCTAAAAATTTGTAGTAATAACGATAAAAAAATCTTATTTTTTCGTCAAATTATTCTTAGCTGACTGATTGATCATTCACCCACCTGACAATATCATTGGCGTCCTGATAAAAGTATCAGTCATCATCACTTCAGCCCGTTGAGGTCCTCTGCTGGACATAGGCCTCCCCCTGCCGTCTCCACTCCTCCCGATCCTGCGCCGCCCCCATCCACTGTCTTCCAGCAGACTTGCTGATGTCGTCCACCCATCTCATCGGTCGACGTCCTTGAAGCCTCTGGTTTCTCGGTCTCCACACCAGAACGCGTTTCGTCCATCTGTCGTCCGTCATTCTGGCTATGTGACCGGCCCATTTCCACATCAACCAAGCTATTCGCTCCACCACGTCGCAGCCCTTTGTCTGGCGTCGGATACAATCGTTCCTTTTTCGGTCTCTTAATGTTATTCCAAGCATAATTCTCTCCATGCTCCTCTGTGCAACTTGCAGTATCAGTACTCCGAGTAATTCTTCAGTCGGCTTCGAAAAATTTCGTCGAGAATTTTTATTTCTTCATTTGTAATAAATTGAAACCTTTTTTAACAGGGTAACGAATAAATTTTAATACATAATTTAGTATTTTTTAATATTTATTAATGATTGATTAAAAATATCTTGTTTAATTGTTACTAAAAGCGTTTTTTCTTAGTTTGAAAATAGAGTTCTCTTTGGGTAATTTTTTCTCCAATTTGTAGAAATTACTTGCATGAATTATTATTAAAATACGTCTTACTTAAGTATGTACCTACATACTATCTAATACCATTCGTTCTTATTTATGGATGATTTATAAAGCGCTTTTTTCGTACAATAAAGAGGCTAGACCACAACACGTTTTGCAGCTACCAAGAGCATGAACGGTTGGGGTTCTATTCTAGTCTCCTACAGTTACAGACTTACATAATAAAATAAAATATTTTGAAGTTAATTAATTTACATAGATTAATATTGAAACTAGTAAATTATATAGGTAATATTACAAAGGTATAGAACAAAGGTGATAGTTACAAGTTTAAAGCAGAATTAAAAGTTGAAATTAGTTTTAAAAAGGCACTTGAACTTGAAGTATAACTGTGTGGGAGACTAGACCACCATCTTGCAGCTACAAAGCGCATGGATGGTTTGGAATCTAGCCCCCTTAGTAAGATCTAACTTGATTTTAGTACCCTAAGTAGTACTAAGCAAAATTTAACTTTCCGGAAGGCTGTACCACTACTCATCTTGCAGCTACAAAGCGCATGGATGGTTTGGAACCATCCTCCTTCACGGTTTAACTTGATTTTAGTACTCCAGGTATGATTGGCAGAATTTACTTATTCGAAGGCTAGACCACAACTTGTCTTGCAGCTACCGAGCGCATGGACTATTGGGGTTCTAGCTCTTCTTTTTCTATAAATGGATTTAGTGCTACAAGTAATGGAGTTTTACAATAACAATAATGAATAATATTAGCTGAGATTGAATCCTGGAATCGCGAATCGTAGCCAAACATTCTAACCACTTCAATATAAGATAGGTACTTATCTAATACTTTATATACGAAATGTATTTTGAGGCTTTTTCTTTAAAATACCTTCAGCATTGCATTAGGTATTCAGCCTTCTTAGAAGGGTTTAGAATAAATGATAATAAAAAATATATTCCAAAAGGTAAAAATGGCTGCAAACTATCAAATATCTTCAGGTAAGGAAACCAGCTACAGAAGTTTATTGTAAAAGAACATTTTGAAAATGGAACGGTTAATTCTATGGATTCATTCATTCCCTATTCAAATTACTGTCAAACTTTTCTGTAAAAATAACTACCTACTAAAGTTTACTGTGTTCTGTCTCGCTTCAAACTACAATGATCCTTGAGGTTGGAATGAGACAGAGCATAAAATATTTTACGAGAAGTTTAAATCTTTAAAACTCTTGTGTTTACTTTTGGGAAGCTGTCCACATAAATTAACAAAATATCTACATCTATGTATAAACATGCATCGGAGCTGTGACGCGTATATGACGGTAATCTGTAAAATGTATATAAAAATTTACCTAATTTATACACGTCACGTCACAGCTGCCTTACATACATACATAACTAACTAACTAACTAACCATCACGCCATTTCCCCGAAGGGGTAGGCAGAGAGGATAGAACGCCACACCACTCTGTCCTGGCACACTTCTCTTGCTTCCTCCACATTCATACATCTTCTCATGCACGCACGTCGATTATTCCGACTTCTTACATGCCCACTTTCAAGCACTTGTTTTACTTGATCATGCCATGTCTTTCTCGGCCTTCCTCGACTTCTACATCCAGGCACAGTTGCATCATATATTTTTTTAGCCGTTCTTTCATCATCCATTCGCTCTACATGACCGAACCAACGTAAAAGACCTTTCTTAATTTTGTCGATAATGCTTATCTCAGCATACATACATAATATATTATATCGACCCATAATCGGCAGAACAACGTAAGCGACACTTGGTGAAATGCGTTTTTTTACGGAAAAGTGTTCCTCATTACCCCATGCATAAGTGTTATTAATATAATCATTTAATAAAATTCGCCTGCCACATTTTAGGGGAATGTTCCTTTTAGCGTAACCGTAATCGACGCAATGTGTTATCAGCAAAATAGCGTAACCGACGCGATGCGCCATGAAAATATTACAGAAAACAATATATTAAAAAGCTGACATGAGGGAAAAAGCTTGTACCTTCCAATAAAACTAGACCAGAAAAAGAAAACCTCTTACCAGTCCAAGGTATCACATCTGAAATATTTTAATGTTCAATTTGACATCTCAACAGAGATGAGAAGTTTGGAAGGGAATATGGATATCTAGGCGTTTACAGGGCTTATGACCTGTCATTGGCTGGGTTAAGTGGCCACTTGATGTATTACAACATTCCCCATTTCACCTAGTATTTGATATCCATATCTGCCAATTATCAGAACTTGTATATATACGAGTACAGTGAAATGGCGCGACGCTTCACATGTGAACACTCTCTGTGATCCATTGAGCAAATTGCTTAAAGTTTTTGTCTACAAGTATTTGGACACACTCAAATGTTGTTTATTTTAATGTGAATCACACTCAAATAAATATTTCATGTTGACCCTCACCGGGAATCGAACCCGCGACCTCATACATGGCAGTGCAGCTCGCTACCAAATATATTACTGTACTAGATAAATTTTAAGTTTCACTCAATAAATAGTCCAAAAAATTTAGCTTTATATCTGACGGAATTCCAAGAAAGACAATAAACATTATGCTTACTATGCATGGTAGAATAATTACTAACTGTATTGCCTTCACTACACTGGTGCAAGCGAGAAGGCGATACGAGATAGTGTAGCTCCGTCTCCCTCGCACTTACAAAAGAGACAGGAACAAAAGATCGTAGGTTTAGCACAGCGTTTTAACGCAATCATTTCGCAAAAATTTACAAGCGATCGTGGCTATGTGCCATAGTAACGCATAGCGCTTATGCTCTTGATGTATTAGCCCGCACTCGGATGGCTTCGGCGAAGACACTGGCTCGGCCATGTGAGTGGTGAACTTTGGATGCCAAAAGATCCCATGGAGGTCGCTTTAAGGATGTCTGTAAACGCGATATGAAGACATTTCGCATAGACGCCAGGGACAGGATGGCATGGAGGAAGGAGATAAGGGAAGGCAGAGCGGCACATGACAATCTCTGGCTGAAGAGTTTGAGACTTAGAAGACAGCGAGCGAAGCAGCTACCAACTGGATCCCCCCCCCCCACAACCTGGAGGTGAGAGAGATGTGGTCGACTGTGCAGGTCTCGTATAGGACTTCACAGTCACCAGAGAAGCCGCTTTTCTCGGCTGCCTTCCTGATGAGTGCTGCATCTTCATCGTCTTCCGAAGACGGACGGTTGCCATAGATGCTCTTCGTATTATGTGTAAATTCTCGATTCGATAAAAAGATACATAACATATTTTTTATATTAAAATAAATTTACGTTCCTCTTTGTTTCATTTTGTATAATATTACTGGAACTTTAGTCTGTATTTCCTAAAACGCCAGTACCTAACCTATAAAACTACACTTATATGTTTATTTACCTACTTTCATAACTCCCCCTACCACCTGTGACTTTGATACTAAAATGAGAAGACAGAACTCTCTAAACCCCAAACTCTTTCCATCCCTTGAATAAAAAGAGTACGTTTATTTCTATTTCCGTCCCAACTAGTAGGTAGAAATACTTGTTGCTTTTTTTTAAATTCCCGGAAAATGAACCACCCACTATCCCTGTGCAAACTCCATCGATCTGGGGATGCATTATACGTACCTTGTCGCCCATCGGGTTGACGTCCTCCCATATACATTGCGCCGGGGAAGAGAGATAGCGTTGTTTTGTAGTTTCGGCAACCCTGAACCTCTGAAAACTACGCGCTTGAAATTTTATTTTTGCGTCGCAGTAAAATTTATAATGAAAAGGTCAAAATGTATCCGTCGAGGAAAACTAAACTATGTTACGTTCAGTGCGCTTATATTAATTACAATGTTATTATTTTTTTATTTATTGGGAAAAAAAATTATTTTAAAAAACTACTACTACTTTCCCTTATCCGCACCCAATGGTGCATAGGGCACTGCATCGGTACACCAAATGCAATGTATCTTGATCATTGTATTATATGACGGTAGGATGATCAGTCTTACGCTTCAGTACCGGTCCATGGTATCACACATGAAATAATAATATCATCATTATCATACCATATCCGCTTTCTATGTGGAGCATATGCATTCCACAAACTGCCTCCAGGCCAAGCGATCGGCCGCCAGCTCCCGTGCATCTTCCCAAGTCAAGTCCACGTCCCGCAGCTCTGACGCAAACTGCCGACGGATTGTCAACAGTGGACGACCGGGACGCCGAGAACCTGATGCCTTGTAAAAAAGGCAAGCATGGTTAAGGCTCTCGGGAGGCATACGTAGTATATGGCCTAGCCAGCCGAAACGCCTTCGCCGGATGACAGAAGATACCAAGGGTTGCTGTGTCCGTTGCCTCACCTCTGTGTTCCTTACAAAGTCAAACCACCGCACACCTAAAATTATTCTAAGACACCTACTCTCAAAACTCCGAAGTCTGCTATCTAATATAAAAATATAAAAATCACATAATTTTTTTAAGTAGGTAAGTACTACTAATTTTTTAAAGAAAAATAGTATACACATAACATTGTATATTATACATAGATTTCAATCATAAATACATTTTAAAATATTAACGAAAATCCCACAAAGTCGTCTCTTCGTGGGTAAGTATACAAAATGTCTGTTGTGAATTTTTTTCACTCCTGAAGCAACATTTTTGAATTAAACTTTCTTTCCCATTGAACTATTTAATTTTTTAATTACTGACTTTAAAAGTGCACAAATACGTGCATTGTCAAATAAATGATCCAAGATGCATAACAATAGTGTAAGGTGGTGTTACAAGTTACAAAAAACGTTATGTTCGGTACTGTGTTGCCTACACTTGGGCTATACTGTAAACATTTCCTAGGTTTATTTTTAGTTTCTTGGAAAGTAGGTGGACCCAGGCCCAGGCCTAAATAAATATTGAGCATAATCAAATGTCTACACTGAGATAAGCGGTATAAATAAAACATCAAGAATTCCTTACAATTCATTCCAAATGTTTTAGAAAAAAGCATTGGATAGTTTACCGAATAATATTAACCGAACGATTGGTAAAATGGTGCGTCATTTAGCATCAAAATGGTTTATCTGCATGAACAACTGTCGCTTCGACTATTCGTCCGATCTTTAATCAGCTACATCTAAAGCTATAGGCAGGGTTGTAATACATATCCAAAATCAACTCACAAAATTTGGGGAGCGCGCTTTTGCGGTTGCGGACCCTTTAACTTGGAATGCTCTCCTACCAGTACCTAGGGCGCACCTGTGAGAATGAAGTGATGTTTCGGAAGAAAATCTTTTGATAAAAATATCATCATCATCATCATCATCATATCATATCTGCTACCTATGTAGAGCATATGGATTCCACGAACTGCGCGATCGCCCGTCAGCTCCCGTGCATCCTCCCAAGTCAAGTCCACGTCCCGCAGCTCTGACGCAAACTGCCGGCGAATTGTCACCAGTTGACGTCCAGAACGCCGAGAACCTGATGCCTTGTAAATAGGCAAGCTGATTAAAGTATTTTTACCTACATTTTCCTGAGCCATTAAAATGGATAAAATCATAATTTAAATTTAATATTTATAGCGCCCTTGAGATATTTTTATACAAAAACGGCGCCATATAAAATATACAAATCGACCCTAATGATGGACAGAGCACTGTATTCGTACGCCAAGTGCAGTTTATTTTGATATATTGGGAAGTCCTTATAACTAACTAACCATCACGCCATTTCTCCGAAGGGGTTGGCAGAGAGGATAGAACGCCACACCACTCTGTCCTGGCACACTTCTCTTGCTTCCTCCACATTCATACATCTTCTCATGCACGCACGTCGATTATTCCGACTTCTTACATGCCCACTTTCAAGCACTTGTTTTACTTGATCATGCCATGTCTTTCTCGGCCTTCCTCGATTTCTACATCCAGGCACAGTCGCATCATATATTTTTTTAGCCGTTCTTTCATCATCCATTCGCTCTACATGACCGAACCATCGTAAAAGACCTTTCTTAATTTTGTCGATGATGCTTATCTCAGCCTTGCACTCTGCTCTAATTTCGACATTTGTACTCCTATTATACATAGTCTTACCACACATTCGCCTGAGAGATCGCATTTCAACTGCATTCAATCTACTTTCATCCTTATTTTTCCAACTCCATACATAAGGGAAGCCCTTATTATTTATTGATATACTTTTCTCAGTGTAGACTCTAGACTAGGCCTAAAATATTATATCTTGCGGTATCTAACTGTTTCACTACCTCGGGTAAAAAAAGCCCTTTGATTTATCTTCCAGTTTACCTAATCCTATTAAGTACTTTCTTAACTCCTCCTCCTCACATTCCTAAATCTGTCCCTTTAATGTATAATTACAGAACCTTTGTTCATTGGAATGGAAAATACTATTTTATAATTTTTAAATCCCTTGGGCCGATCAATAACTTTTAACGCGTGTTCCACTGTGATCGCGAAAATGATAAACATCCATGGGTAAGAAATCGTTATCACGTCGCTTATTACCGAGTCGGTACTGATCTGTGATCGAGCAACAGGGGCCCTATGTTGAACTGAAAGTCGCATGCGACACTTCGGAATGACGAGTAATGTTATACCGTAGATCACTCGTCATTCCGAAGTGTCGCATGCGACTTTTAATCTAGCATAGGGGTCCCTGGCCCTGGTTCTGTAGTTGAGGTCTGGGTGTAGACTTCCACATTCAGTTCCTAGTTTCGAATTCCACTGAACATAATAAAAAATAATATGTCCCTACTTTCTACAACAGCGAGTTGAATACTCCATCTATGCATTGATATTGAAGTTAAGTATTTATTAGCAAATTACTTTATTTTTGTAGTTAAGACTCTTCTGAAGAGTTAAATTAAGAACTAGTAATAGTGGATGATTCTTGATTCGTAGCATATATGCAAAATCAAAAATGTTACGGATATTCGCTAATAAGCGGAATGGGGAATGTTGTAGTACCTACATAAATTGGCCACTTAACTCAGCCAATGACAGGTCATAAGCCCTGTAAACGCTCGAATATCCATATTCCTGAATTTGAAAAAATTCTACCTCATCTTTGTAGGGATATAAAAATAAAGTATATGTATATCTACTCGTCTTGGGATAAAATCCAGATTTGTGTACAAGTATTTGAACATGACCCAAAATGTTGTGTTCCTACTTACTTTAAAGTTACTTATGTCTTTTTAAAAATCTGCATACGCTCTTAGGTAGGTAGTAGGTACTTAAATTTTGATTTAAAAAAAAAAAATTAACATAACTAAGTATACGGTATTAAAAGTACCAAAATATATGAGGTAGTAAATTAATTTTCCGACGATTTTATTTCGAATACGAAATAGGTATTTGCAGTATTTATTGAAACCTTTTTCTAGAAATTTAGTCCCCAAAATTTTGCTGGAATAAATACCTTCTCCGCTTGCCGTTAGATGGCAGTAATCGCATTAATCGGAGATGCAGACCGCGCCAAAACTAATTAGGTACATGTTTGTTATTATCATTTTCCCGCCACGCCACGCCCTCCCATAATAAAACTTATCCAGCCTAGTAGATGGAAACAAATTCAAGACACATAAATCAAATGAGCTTTTCAATTTGCCCTCTTTATTTCATTGATCAGATTACAGTGTGAACTTTTTTACTATTCTCCTCGCTGAATTTCAGGTAGGCATTTCTAAAGAAGCCAATAGCTTCAAAATAATATTTCTAACATGGATCTAAACATTTATTTATAAGGGGATTCGTTCATAGTAAGTATGCATGTACTGAACACTGCTTTTATTAGAATAATAATAATATAAGCCAATTGATATAGCGCCGTTTTTATGAAATATCATCTCAAGGGCGCTTAACATTTTAGGTCTAATAGGATTATATATTTTTTTATTTTATTTTTATTTGGGATACAAACAGATGTACAGGTAAAAACATAATATAATTCAAACTAATAATTAACAATAACATGCCTGCCATCCAATTAAATGTATCCGCAAGTAATTTTAAACAGTTATAAGAATCTACTTATAATGTAAATAAATATTTGTCATCTTAAGTCTGCAAGTTTTTGAGTTCCTTTATATTTATATTTGTTATATGAGGTGTTAAACATATCTAAGCTATTAAATTTATCATCAAACGCCTTACAAATTCGAGGAATCGTAGAATTTTTCGGTGATTTGTTTTAACTTTAGGTAAATGAAAAAGTTTAGGCAGTCAAATAGTTATATAAAAAAAGAAAGGTGTAGAAATGAACATAATGCAGATACTAAAGATAATACAATAATAGTATAACATCCAGGATTGCTACTTGTTGATAACTACGTGTCACTTGGTGGAGTGAGAGTGAGTGTCGTGCTTAATTCACCTCAAAAGTCGTAATCAGTGATTTCAGTTAAGAAAAAAAAAACATGTTACAGCTGTGGTTAAGAAATTTTGTATACTTAAACTTTTTGGCTGTCTGTAAAGCCGGTTTACGGACGATAATTTTACGTGATAACGTCATAAGAAAACATTGATGAAAAATAGCACACTTTTATGAATTGAATTGAATTATTATTACTGAATTATCATTATTTTGTATAATACAATGCTAATTAATTTAAAATTACAATTTTTCTGCTCGAACGCATCGGCCTATAGAGTGGAAGAGAGATAGATGCGTCACAAACCGAACGCTTAGGCCGATCGTGCCTCTCTATCGCTTGTTCCGCGCTCTCGCTTGCACACTCGGCTCAAGCGGAACGTGACAATGAGTCATGCTTTTTCGTTAGTGCAGCCGGCGTTCATCGATTAATTAGACATTATCACGTCATAAAGTTTTTAGCTTTCGCCAAAATTCTCGATTATAAGCACCCTGGTTATTTACCGTTACTTTTAAATATTTTAGTAAAAGCCAGAAAACGGACATGATTTTTGTTGAGTTACGCACATAATGTATTTTTATTTATTTTTTTTTTTTTATTTATACATAAATAACATTACATGGGAAAAAGAAAAATAAGGAATTCTTTTTCTTTTTCAATACAATGCTCCCTAGGAGTTTTAACAATAAACTCATTTAGGGACAAATAAAAAACACATATTCATTTTATTCTAATACGCACTGACATCACTTAGATCACAAAATAAACACAATATATACAAAAAACAGAACCAATCCAATGAAAAACATAAAACCTAAAGAAACAGTAAAGTGAATTATAACAGTAACAGCAAAACCATATATTATATGGACGCAAGTAGAAAAGGTATCATTCAAAATACTTATTAAAATAATATTTTTTCAAATCAGAGGTCCTGTTTCGATAGTTATATACAGGGATCTTAAACATGTCAGGTAACAAATTAAATTCGGAAAATGCTATGTATTTTAGGGATCTTGTACCAAATTTGGTTGTATTTGCTGATTCTAAATGTATTTTGTTGCGTGAACGGGTGTTGTGCTGATGAACGTCTCTATTAAAAGTGGTCTCGATGTTTGTGTGCATTGAATCAAAAATTGTATGTAATATTGAATTAGTAATTTCGTATGTAGGAAGCATGTGAAAGGGCATGATTTTTGTCTCAAAGTATTAAATCTTTTATATGTGTATCGTACGGCAAGTGAAAAACATTTCTAACTGCTCTATTCTGTATTACTTGGACCTCCGAAATCTTTTGCTTTGTTGCAAAACCCCAAATACAACAAAGGTATGATAGGTGAGAATGGACCATTGAGTAATAAATTGACCGGAGCTGTGATACAGAGAGCATTTTTTGAAATCTGAAAAGTATCCCTGTTACCGGTGTTATTTTCTTTTTTACATATTCAATATGATCACTCCATGTAAGCCGTGAGTCTATTAAGAGACCCAGGTATTTTGTTACGTTTTTCTTGTCTACATGATCCTTCCCGATTGCAACATTAAGTGATTCAGAGCTTTTGTTCCCAAAAAGAAGGTAATGTGTTTTTTTCGTGTTCAGACTTAATTTGTTTAATCGAAGCCACTCTGACAGACGGATAACATCACTTTCAATTTTTATCTGAAGCTCGAGTTTATTCTTACAAAAATACAGGACAGTTGTGTCATCAGCATAAAGCTGAATTCTCCCCTCAATACCCCAACATTCTATATCGTTTATATAGATTATAAACAGTAATGGGCCAAGAATTGAGCCCTGAGGTACCCCACAAACGCCCTCATTACATTATGTGTGTGATTTGTAAACTGAGGTCTAGAAAGACATCGCACGACCAAGTACGACAAGTACTTGAAAGTGGACATGTGAAAAGTCAGAATAATCGGCGTATGTGCATGAGAAGATGTATGAATGTAGAGGAAGCAAAGGAAGTATGTCAGGACAGAGTGGTATGGCGTTCTATCCTCTCTGCCTATCCCTACGGGGAAATGGCGTGATGGTTAGTTAGTTAGTTATTTAGAACCTTTTGACAAATAATATAATTTCTTTTAGTAGATATTTTTTTAATGGAAAAAATAATTCAAAAGAAATAAAATGGTGTACATAAATTTAAAGATTTGTTCTTCGATTTAAGAAATCCGATTCAGAGACGCCATTTTTATCGTTTTATTATCAAAAACCAGTAAAATTTTCAGGATAATAACATTTTCTACACTTTTGGATTTGACCACTTTATACAGAGTAATACAAATTTTGGACGAATTATTTTCGAGATATTAAAATTGATTGTGATTTAACATCCCGGTAAATGCCTAAGACTTTCACAATACTCTACAATTTTTTTTAATAGTAATATTTTCTGTTGATAGTTTTATTTTGCAAACTAGGTTTGCCACATTTTGGCTTTATTTTTAAGTTTTTCATCATCATCATCATGATCATTCCATATCCGCTTCCTATGAGGAACATAATAATATGTGAATTCCACAAACTGCCGTTCCAGTTTATTAGGCAATCGAAAATATGTCGCAAAAAATAGGAATGTGTATTGCCGTTTTATTGGGTTTGTATGATTTGCGCACATATAGGTATTTAAAAAAAAAATTAACGGATAAAATAATTTCGAGTTAAAATTTTCCGTTTACAAATTTGTACCACTTTTTCATATTAGGGCAGTATCTCAAAATGGCTGTTTTATTAACCAATTTTTTACCTCAGAACTCCAGTTTATTCAAAACCTCATAACTCCAGTACCTACTCGCGTGCCACGTCAGTTAACTATGATATTTTGCGGTATTTTGTATTTTTTGTTACTGGTCTTAACACGCCAGTTATAAATCTATCAACTGTCAGGTAGAGGCGAGCTTGAAATAAAAAATTCATTGATTGCCATTCTGCAGTGCTAATTATTTTATCCTTTTCATATTCCCACTAATCAATCTATTCATTTATGGCGTATATGACGTCATTCATTAAAATTTCTTTAATAATTTACCGTTTGACGTCATATATGTGTCTTAATGCGATATATTTTATGAACACAAATCAGAATGTGTGCCTCGCTGTTCAATTATCTGAAGTTATCATGCGGCTATCACCGGTATTCTGTTTATATCACATTATTTCCGGTCAACTGTCATTTTATCTCACATTTATCACGTACTACGTTTAATTTCAAATTTGTCTAGCAAATTTAAGCCTTATTCTTCGGTATTTATGGCCTCAAAGTAGAGTTATGGATTAACACTTCACATAGCACGACAATAACAAATTACGTAGAAATTTGTTTTAATAGGCTTGTACCTAAACCAAAAAATTTATGTGATGCAGAAAAATAAAAAAATAAAATTACAAAATCATCGGTGGAATCCATTTGCTGGTAAATCGGATAATTAATAAACAAGATACTATAATTTCAAGTTTGAGTTATGAATAGATTTTGTATGAAATGCGATCGGTGTCGGCACCGATCGTATGTAAAATCCAAACTTTAAACGAGTGTATCTCGCTTATTCATTATCCGATTTATGAACGGATTGCACCAATGTTTTAGTGATTTTTTTTATTTTTCTGCATTCACAGAAAATTTTGGTTTACAGTCCCATTCCGAATGAATGAAATAAAACAATGTTTTTCAGCGAGCTCAAGTATCAAAATGCAACTCATTTTTAGTCCTTAAAAAATAATTCCAGTGGATTTGTCCATTACGCACCGCTCTAAAATTAATAAAATCCCTCATTTTGTTTAGCTAAGAACCCGCAGTGGGCCTAACCAATTATAGTGCAATAATTACGCATTCCTGGCTGTTATAGTAACCGCGTGCATAATTTCTCGCCCTATTATCCTTACCTAAACAATAGCCGGGGGGCGTGGTGGGGGCAGGAGGACTCTCATTGGTCGGGGCTAGAAGGCAACGTGGGGTAGGTCCTGACGCGCAATTTATATAGATGTGTAAAAAATATGACGCGTTTATGACGTCAAGTGATAAATCATCATGTCCGCCTCGGGGTCGCGGGTTCGGTCCCCGATGAGGGTCAATATGAAATACATACATTTTTTAATACGGTTTTCACATAGTGTTTCATAAGTATGTGATACCTTGGATTGGCCCTGAAGCGTAAGACTGATCATCTTTGCCTTCATGCAACAAATACCCAGAGTCGATGATTGATACATCAAGTGCAGTGCCCTATGCACCATCGGGTGCGGACAACGGGGAGTTGTCGTAAAAATATATCTGGCATTTATGACGTCAAGTGATAAATTAATCATCATTGATACCGCCACTGCTTTTCCTTATTCGCGCCTAATGTTGCATAAAGCATTGCATTGGTTTACCAAGTGAAATAATTAAAAATTAAAAGCCTCTATCTCGGAGAGGATTTGTCAAAAATTCTGAAATAATACGGTTTTATTGATTATTTGTTAATCATCACATCTTTCACCCATTTCGGTTTAATTTGTTTATAGTAGGTACTTAATACTTAATACACATATACGCCCTGTAGAGAATACGGCCCCTGGTGTCTGGGACCGGGACTGCGCCCCCTAGGGAGGAAGTTGTACACAATGGTGGAGGAGTTATGGTCACCCTATTTACGGACGTCCCGCTGCGGCGACTAGAACGACAGCTTAGGTCTCGTCTGCAGTGACGCCAATAAGCTTTTAGATAAAAAATGAATTACGTTGTTGACGCCGTGGACTCAAATGTACCAGACTGCATACCTACAACTACTCTCACTTCTCCACACCGAATGGGCACTGCATTAGTACATCATGTGCACAATGTGCAGTGAATCTTTATCATTTGTAGACTGCAATAATCGCAAGAAAAAAACTTTTCCGTAGCTTTAAGAGAATGCCGTGACCTGCAGCCGTTTCTACATACAATGGTAACTAACTAACTAACCATTACGCCATTTCCCCGAAGGGGTAGGCAGAGAGGATAGAACGCCACACCACTCTGTCCTGGCATACTTCTCTTGCTTCCTCCACATTCATACATCTTCTCATGCACGCACGTCGATTACTCCGACTTCTTACATGCCCACTTTCAAGCACTTGTTTTACTTGATCATGCCATGTCTTTCTCGGCCTTCCTCGACTTCTACATCCAGGCACAGTCGCATCATATATTTTTTTAGCCGTTCTTTCATCATCCATTCGCTCTACATGACCGAACCATCGTAAAAGAGCTTTCTTAATTTTGTCGATAATTTTGTCGACATGCAATCGAAGTCCTCGATTTTCTCCCTGTTAGCACTAGAGCAATGATTTTTTAAACTTGTTTTAGATATCGACCCGAAGCTCGTTTGTTTATTTATTTCTTGATGATTTATAAAGCGCTATTTTTGCCAGAAATCGCCTCAAGAGCACTGTACAAAGCTGTATCGTCTGAACGGGTAAACAGATGGTGGACCAGTGATAACGTCGCGGTCTGAGTCTGAAAATCCCTGGTTTGATTTCCCACTCGGCCCCGCCCCGACTTTCACATTCTATTTCCAAGCATAAGCTGGTTAGGTTTCATTTTTTTTTTTTTTTAATTTTTACAAGATTTAATAGCATGTACATTTATTAAAATGTCAAAAGACACGCTAAATATGTATATTTTTTTAAGCGCGCTTGTAAGTGTTTATATCGTACGTTTTGCGCTCAGGAATTTTTTTTTTTTTTTTTTTATTAACCACCTCAACAAAGGCTAGGAGGCCCAATTACACAGGGGAACAACGTCACAAACACCCAGGCTTGAGAAAAATCACTTTTTGATTTTTTTGAGTTCTCACCGGGAATCGAACCCGGAACCTCCGCATCGTGAGTCCAGCGTCTTAGCCATTACGCTACGGAGGCCGCCTAATATAGTTAATAATGTAAAAAATGTTATTTTTTACGTTTTTAAAAGCATTTAGTACTTACATCAATATCTACTTAAACGTTTACATGAATTTCAATCCGACCATTCAATATTCCATACAGTTTACGCTTTATACGGGACAGTTTACAAACTGCACAAGAATCTACAGTTTTCTGTCCCATATAAAGTGCGCTTAAGATTGCATAGATTTCTCTTCGTAATGCGATCCCATTTATACTCGTTCGTATTCTGTATAAATTGGTGTAATTTAGGTTTGTACGCTTAACAAATATTATAATATTGGGGTAACTCAACAACTTGCCGTGCAGCTGTCAAAATTTCAAAACATTTTTACTTTCTGGTTTGTAGAGTAAAGCGTAAAAGCGGGCTAAGCTGTGATTGGTTGATACGCGATTGGGTTACGCCCTTCATTATGTATTGTCAAATTTCGCTTTTAAAAATCTATTTGATTTCAAATTATTTTATTTAACCTAACCTATCATTAACCTACTGTATAAATTTGATAACCTATTAAAAAGGATATTGCTTTTAAATAGCCATTTGATTTAAATTATTTTATTAAACCCAACCTATCTTAACCTACTGTATAAATTTCTCTCTTCGACTCTTTTTCTACATCTTGTCATATCTATGGATTTAGCAGTAGACTAGTTCTCATAAAAAGCACGGCAATTTAAAATCTGCACTTTTTTTTTTACATCGTCTCTTTTTACTTTAATGTGACCACGTGTTGCAAGTCGCAAGCGGGACAATGGACCCCACACGTCGTGTATGTACATAGTTGTCATTATAATATACGTATATTTAATCTGTGCATGTGTGGGTAGATCGGAGGATATCGGATTTCCATTGGTCCTGATAAGAAATATGGCGGCTCCTGTGACAGTGATACGGCACGCTAAGCAGAAAATGATGCTTCGCAGCCATTTTGAAAAGCTCAGCAAATTCTCACAGTGTCAGATGGCAACGTTTTCTTGAAAGTTATTGTAGAGAATGAAGCCACCGCTCAGGCAACCCGGCGGCATCAAATTATTTTTAATCTGATACCGTAAAATGACCATATATATAATAAATACATTTTTTAAAATTCATTTTCTTCATTCAAATTAATACAAATACATTTTACTGCCTAACTAGGCCCTAGACCCGTTTTAAGGCAGTAGATACATAAAATTTACATTATTGGCAAACATTATTCTTTTCAAACATAAAATACAAAGTTAGTATAATAAAAGAAAATCATAAAATGACCTTAAACAGAAAACATATAATATAAGTAAAAATAAATTGCAAAGTAATAGTCCTACATATTAGAATAAAAAAATGTAAAAAATGTTAAAAAAAATGTAAAAAATAACATTTTAAAAAAAAACATTAAATAAAAAATAATCAATTGGAAAATAATAGGCATACAGTCATATTAGATATACTTATTTGTGAAAATTAGAAATGAATAAACAATAGGCTTGTGCATTTAAACGTTCTGTAAAAGCAAAAATAAAACCATAATCGGTGCAATCCGTTTGTAAGTCGGGCAATTAATAAGCGAGATACAATGATTTAAAGTTAATGTTTGGGTCGGTGACTACACCGATTGTATTTCATACAAAACTGAAACGTAAAATCACTATATTTGGCCCATCTACAGCTATAGGCAGGGTTTTAGTACCGATCCGTAATCAGTGTACAAAATTTCGAGAGCGCGCTTTTGCGGTTGCGGGGCCTGTGGCTTGGATTTCTCTCCCACCAGAAGTGCGCAACTGTGAAGTGATGTTTCGAAAGAAACTTAAGCCCTATATGTTCTCAAAATCTTTTGATTAATTTTGATAGTGGTATTTTCTACTCAGAAATTGAGTTTTCACTCACATTAAATTTTCCGAGCCGTTAAATTCAATATTTAAAGCGCCCTTGAGGTATATTTATGCGAAAACGGCGCTATATAAATTGTCCATAATAATAATAATATCTCGCTTATTAATTATCCGATTTACAAATGGATGGATGATTTAGTGATTTTCTATATTATATTTTTCTGCGTCCACACAAAATTTTGCTAAGCCAAAAAATATGACTCCCAGCGATTCCTAAACGCGTATTTGCGCTCACGACGATGTTTTTTTTCTGTAGATTCGACTCCCTAGAGTCGGCAAAAGGACATTTTTGGTATGGTCTCCTCGGCCTGGGCCGTCCCTGTCCGAGCCCGACATAATGGCCCATTGTGCGAGCGTCCGGCCGCCCCCCCCCCTTAATGGGACGGGACTGCGCGAGCGGCGTGCGCACTCCCCCCGCGCGCACTCCCCCATCGCACTTACCCTTATGTGCCGCGCATGAACAACAGCTTTGAATAGGATGTGCGTATAGAATCAAAATAATGAATCGTAAAAATAAAAAGTACATGTTTTTTTATTGAAATGGGTTCTATTAACGATACTGAATTCAGGGTTTTTTTTTGTTAACTGACTAAAAAATAACCCTGTATTATCTTAAGCCCGCTATATACGGGACAGTTTACTACACAGTTTCCTGTGCAGTCTGAAACTGTCCCGTATAAAGCTAAAACTGGATGAAAAACTGTGCGCTAGTGTCAGATTCTCACTGTGCGCTAATTCCACACATTTTTTCACACAGTTTTCGGCGCGCGCATCATCCGCGGCGATAACGACAGTATAATACGTACTATAATATTCAATAGTATCGGTAATATTACAAAAAAAACTTTGGAAATCTTTTATGATAGCGAATATGAATATAATGTAATAAAATAATATGAACTGAAATAGATCGAAATTCAAAATATCGAATAACGACTATTTGACAGATGAGTAATATTGCCAAAATGTAAAATCGGTAGAAGTTCCTAAAGTTATTCATAATATGTTGAATTTATCTGCGCTTATAATTGCATAAAATGAATGCTTTAAAATTAAAATGACTCCAAAATCGATAAATCGGTTGTAAAGCTTCAGTAGATTCGATAAATCTCCACAAAATCGATAGATCTGCAAAAAATCGATAATATAGGCGACGATAGAGATTATTAGTATGGCAACATTTATGGCAGTCCGACTGTGTCTACTGTTTGTTTAGATAGTCCGACTGTCGCGTTCTGCGCATGCCTACAGACAGTAAACTGTGCTGTGTAAAGGTAAAATTTACACCGCGCAGTTTTCATTGGTCAGAAAACGGTACAAGAAACTGTGTAGTTTTCTGAACAAGAAACTGCACAGTTAACTGTCCCGTATAAAGTGGGCTTAATTAAGAGTTGACGAAATGGTGGAATGCCTCAATATTATCTTAGCATCGCAGGTTTCCCGTACTGTTTAATCGTGCATCTTTTTATTTCTGCGCGCCTGTAATACCGACATTTCACACATGTATAGAGTTGATCGAATAGTTCCTACTCCGATCCGACCCACCATTTTATTTTGTAACGACTTAATAAAAATTAAACATTTTAGTTCTTATCGCACCTTTAGAATAAAAAGGACCTAAATTTAAAAAATGTTGTAATGATATATCGTCATAAAATACTGAAAAAAGAACATTATACATAATTTAGTATTTATTTTATATTTTATTTTAACACAGAACAAAATTTCCTTTAAAAATTAAGAAGAAATCGATATGAACAAATACGATAGTTACAATTTGACATCTCAACAGGGACGAGAAGTTTGGAAGGGAATATGGATATCTAGGCGTTTACAGGGCTTATGACCTGTCATTGGCTGGGTTAAGTGGCCACTTGATGTATTACAACATTCCCCATTTCACCTAGTATTTGATATCCATATCTGCCAATTATCAGAACGTGAAATGGCGCGACTCTCTGTCATCCATTTTGAAAATTGCTAAGCATTTTAGCAGAAACCTTTATGATTGCAAGGGAGATTCTTGAGATGTCAAATTGTAATTATTAGCCCGTAATGGGTGAAATCCAGTTTTTGTCTATAAGTATTTGGACACACTCAAAATGTTTGTTTATAATTACGGTAGTATTTACTTGCTTCTACTGAGAATTTCCGAAAAATTGGTATTTTGAATTAGGTCGTTTTCGTCCTAAAGGTGCGTTATGTTCTTATTCACAAATATTTCAATTTTGGGGCTGCTATTAAAAAGTCAGAAATAACTGTGCTAGAAAGCAGGAAACAAGTTATGCTGGAGTGGTATTCGAACCTAGAGATTCTAATCCGCAGTCCTCGAATCTACCACTAGACCGCAACCCGGCTCAATTCAATGTACAATTTATGGTTTCCATGACTTGCTAGATATTCATCAGTGTTGTATTCAATTCAATTCAATATTTTATTGTAGACTCGGTCAAAAATAATATTGAGTAGGTACTTCGAATCTAACTCTTTCAATTTTTTTACTCGCACGACATCGACTTCTAATCCGACCCAAATCCAACTTAGACATTTTTTCTAACAGGCAATTAATCGAAAGGAGAGAAGAACTTGACTCCTTTATGATTTTGACTCTTTAAAGTTCATAATATTAGTTTTGATTAGGACTCCACCAGAGATGAATAATTTCTGAACTCTGTGACTCTAGAAGGCGATAAATTGTAATAAACCCGTAATGAAATTCCTTTACCCGACTCTGTTGATTTACACGTCAGCTTGGCCCAAGGACGGATTTTCTGGCACGAACACACACAAGTATATTATAACATCATAACCTTACGTAACTATTACTGCACCATATTATAATATAATTATTTCTACTATGGAAGTGCATTACTCCAGTCATCATCGCTGGAACTTCAAATAAAACAAAGTTTTTTTTGTTCGAAACCGTTAACCGTCTAAAGTAAAGATATTAGATGACAGAGTGTTCATTTCCTATAGAAAAAAAACTGGATTAGAAATATGCATTCTTCGAACAAGAATTCACTGTTTCCATAAAATTTTCTAAAAATATACGTTTCCAAAGGCTAAAACACCACTTATTATCAAAGACTCCAGCACTTCTAGGCTAATACACGAAACGTGTGAAGTAGATGTCTAGTGATTACGTAGTTACATATTGATAACGTAGTGGGTAACTAGACACCTCAGACACGGTATTTTTAGAATATTTGTATGTATACGCCCCCTTCTAGTGAATTCTTTTTCGAAACTACATCATATTATAATATTCAAATCAAACTATATTTTGAATATTATAACTTGTATTGTGTTCTTATCAATTCATTTTTAGAGTACAAAATAATACAAACTCATACTTAAGTACGAAGTGAGTGTTTCTTGTGCATTCAGAATTGAAGTTGAACTTTTCAAAGCCATGCATAATTTTTTCACAAGAGAAGCATTATTTTTATAAAAATGGGGCTTTTTGTTTGAATATTTATATCTGTAAGTACCTACTCCTTTACTGAACGACTTGTCAAGTATAAATTGTCGGTTTCCTGCTTAAAAACCTGTAAAGATAATTTCTTAATATTATAAATATAAATACTTAAGTATGCACTTTTCAATAAATTTTACAAAATTACCTTTCTTTGATTCTAGTACGAGCAATTCTATGTCTTGAGCATTGTCTATTATTATCTCTGTTTATCGCACTGATATTTCTCAATCGAACGTTACTAAAATTTACACCTCCACCAACATAGCTAAAATCCAGGCCAAAGAAATTACAACTAAGTATGTACATTCACCAATTTCCCTTATCCAAACCCAGTGGTGCATAGGGCACTTTATTGGTACACCAAATGTTAATAATTCGTAAAATGAAGGCAAGGTGATCAGTCTTACGCTTCAGCGGCAGTCTAAGGTATCAAATATATGTTTTAAATAAGTATAGTGTAGTGTAAAATCAAAATATGTAGTTTATAGTCAAATGTTTAGATATTGTAATTACTAGCTGTATCAAACTGTTTTTTTTATAGCTAAATAAAAAAGATACAATACAATACATGAAAAATGAAAATAAAAATCATAGGTATGCCATTAAATAGTATTTCATGATGACCCCCTACTGGAATTGAACCCGTGACCTCATGCATTGTAGACTAACGTGTTAACCACCACTCCACGAGGCGGAATTACTACCCTGAGATTAAAATCAAATGGCTTTTTTGTTTGCAAACAATACTCCAATAAACTCGTGGTAGGCACACCAAATGTTATTATTTTTACGTTATTTATTGTTTGAAGTACTAACGCTTCAACAGGCCCTGCTTTGTTCCGCTTCTAATCTTTTCTTTTCCTTCACAGGCAGTCAATTCTCCTTGTAAAACGGTCAGAAGTAGGTACCCGATTGTGACGGTCCCTATCCTCCCTCGTTAAGTTGGTACCCCTGCCTCCCAGCGGTAGATGTCCACTATTGTTATGTTGGTATCGCCATTGTGTAGTGAAACTGTACGCTGGAAACCTGTTGGCGAGCTGTTTGTGAAACGAGTTCCCGAGAATTCTACAACGCAAGGTCACCCTGTTCTAGTACTAGATTATAGGACAACCTTTGCCTAGTAATTCGTCATTTTGCTTCATATTATATTCTATTAATAACAGTGATAGATAATTTGTACAGCGCCATTTCGCTAAGGGCGTTGTGCATTGAAAGGAATTAAATCGGAACACGTCTTGCAGCTAAAAAATGCATATTTGCAATGGACAAACATACACATAATATGAATTATTAAATAAATATAAGTCAAAATCTCGCCTACTACTATTTTTATTAATTTTTATGTGATACCTTAGACTGGCGCTGAAGCGTAACACTGATCATCTTGCCTTTTATTTTTAATTGAACATGTATTTATGCACCTACTGACGAGTTGCAGTAGGCAACTCAGTAGGACATGTATTATGTTTTTAGATTATGTAGGTATATATTGAAATAAAAAAATTTAAAAAAGTAATAAATTATCAATATTCACTGCACTTGGTATACCAATGCTGTGCCCTATGCACCATTGGGTGCGGATAAGGAAGAGTAATAGTAGTCAATCATATTATGCTTTTAATATATCGCCATCTATAGTCAATTTATGATAAGATTTTAAATTTCGACTGGTCCACGATATAAAGTTGGTTGGTTTATCGTATTTTTAAAAAGACTTGAAGTCATTGATTTATAATACACTTAGATCTGCCTTGCAGAATAAATTATTTAGAAAAAGTAATGACACGAAGATTCCGCACTTTAATACACTTACACGGGTCGGCCTATCAGAGCCCTTCGACTGCCGGCAAGCATCCGCCCACACACCGCAAAAGGTATGAGCTAAATATAGGGTTACAGTAACAGTATACAATACTAACCCGTTCCTTACGAGGAGCGTTCATGAATTTTACCATGCATCTAAAATGACTTTTTTTCTCTTGTGGACGGGCTGTTGGCTATTATTTAAGAAGAAAACTTTCTTTGAATAATAATTATTTTAGGCTATGTAAACAAATATAAATATAAACACTTACATGTGGAAAGTTACACCATCATTTTTGTTAATTTTATCCGTACGGTTTTTACACGGTTTCACTACACAGGAAGGCATTTCGGAATGTTTTCTGAACGTCGACTCGGCCGGCGGTTAAAGAAATACTGAATACGCGTCTGGCGGAGTTGGAGGTTTTTGGCGTTGAAGTGTCATTCATTTTTTGGGTTCAGTTAAAATCTAAGTGTATAAATCGATGCTTGAAATGCAAAAAAATAGCTGTAAATAAATCCATTACAACAATTCTCATTCACCAACGTGTTTATGTGTTTGGGCACAGATCATCAAAATATATACATTCATAAAATCTCTTTAAAAAAATTACCGAATGCCGTCATTTCCGCATTACCTACAATTTAAAACTCACACAACTTCGTGATGAAAATGCTCCCAAAAATTTATAGAACTAAGCATGTTGGCACTCTACTTTTTCCCAAATACATAAATATTTATCGGCATTTCCATTTCACGGATCGGGTATTTTCCATTCTAGGAACAAATCTTAGAAAGTGGATTAATCCATTATTTAAAATAGGAATGTGTTTCTTTCCCGCTCTGGGGTTCAATTGACCAACGGGATCAGCCATAAACTCGATGATCAGACGCTAAAACGGAAGGCGATAAACGGCTGCTGAGTAATAAGGCCGTCTTGTAATTTGGGTCACAAATGCCGCATGCCCTTCGTCTGGTAAAAATATTATAATTAGCCCAGCGATCTTACTATAACTATGTAAATTGTGTCTCGGCGTAATATACAAATACTATTTGCAGACTATTTCATTTTACTATGAAGGACAGTCATCATCAGGCGCCAGATTCATGCTAATTCGTAACTATATTAGTTCTGGCTAGCTTTCAAAACCGGGATCCATCGAAATATGGTAAAAAAGTTTTTAAAGGTAATAATTTTCTAGCGCGGTTTGAAATAGCGCTTTTTCAAATCGCTCGCAAAATCCTCCATTTGGCGCGCATGCGGTGTGACGTCACATCAATATGAGCGCTCACTTCGTAATGAATTTCCCGCCTTTTATAATGGACGGGTATGACGTCATAAGCCAATAACTCGTAATTTCGTGTTTTTAAAACATAAATTTATAAATGAAAACAACATTTTGATCATTGTGTTTTATATCGTTGGAATGAGGAAATCCACTGCCACCCGGAATTGAATTTTAAAAATGCTGTCGTGTAGACGCGAATATTTTAAAAATTTTGAAGTCGGATTAAATATCTCAATAATTTACCCAAAAATAAATAAAAAATGTTGAAAATAGCATTAATTTCAAAATCTTAAACAATGACGTCACTCCTTGTTTCCGTTTTTAAAGATGGCCGCCATTCACTCTCCCTAGAACAGCTGTTGACAGTTTAAGTGACAGTTGGCTGGAGAAATCGTTGCATAGAGATTTTGACAGTTTTGTTATTGGCTGGAGAAATATGTTAGCCGTGCCATACCGTTAGCCGCCCATTTTATGACGTCACTCCTGCAAAAATGACGCACTTGGTATATAGTAGTATTTGGCGCGGGTATTTAAAATGTGCTACTTTAAAAAATCGTATCTTCATCAATAACTTATAAAAATAAAAATAAAAAAATTTTTGCTTTGTTAAATAGTACGTTTATAGAAAAAAAATACTTAAGAAAACAGTGGATTCCCTCATTGTAAACATATACTTTAAATATATATAACGTTTTCAAGGATATTCATGCTATCGGGAACAACCCTATTGGAAAGTGTCCTATACATATTTTTAAATTCCGCGTTTTTTTTTAAATAGTACCTACCTATTGAATATTTGATGTTTTTCTGGGAAAAACAAAAAATTCCTCGTAAAAAAAATATAAAACGGATTGACCGCAAACGGATGCTTTTAAAAGCACACGTCTCCTAAGCGCACAAAAAGGGTCGTACTGACTGTATAGTTGATGCGTAGAACCAGAGAAGTTGCTATGTACTTACATCAACACTTTGTTAAAATGCCTTGAAATGAATAGACGCATCCTACCTATTATAGACCTGTTTTGACGGGAAGTCGCATTTACGATATGTAAAAAAATAATTACGGACATAATAACAACAATCTAAAAAAAAAAAAAAAAGTTCACACAGGTAGAAGTGAAACCTTAATAAAACTAAGCTGAGAGAGAATGAGATAAATGCAGTATCGGGAGTGGGATAATTATAGGATTGATTTATTATAAATATATACCCAGTTGATAATTTTTTTTTCATTTAATTATTCATGATCCCTGTCTTCAATTTCTACAAGTGATACGAGCGGCTTATGATAACTAAAGTATGAGACAAAAGTTTTTGTTTCGATTTTATCAATATATCTATGCATGCGCACAACGCTTGGTAGACAAGAGTGTGGAGGCTACGAAGCACCACAAATTTCCGAAAGAGAAGACGAAGATAATAGGAAACGCTATACAACTGTGTTCTATCTCATTCTCTCGCAGGCTAAATCCCATATATCTATATGTTTGTCTTTTTTAGTGTCGCTTTTTCGTTTCATAGAGTTTCAAATCACTCCCAACGATTCTAAAGAAGTTTTCACTTCAAAAAAATCGTAAGTACCTACTACCTTAGATATAAATCACCATCTAAAAACATTGTCCCGTGGCCCATTTAGTACCTACTGTTTTTTTCTGTTCACGGGTAATTTAACGTTATATTGCAAACTACATTTTTATTCAACGATTAAATTTTCATAAAGAAACTCGATTTTGCTAAGAAGCCGGAAATTTTTAAGCGAAGTGAAATGTTTATAGATTTTATTCAAAATGTGAGCCGTTCGGTTATATTATTATTATTATTTGGATAATTTATTAAGCGCCATTTTTGTGAAAAATCACCTCAATGGCGCTGTACAGTGTCATTCGATATTCTTGATTAATTCCATTCCCAATTTATGAATAAAAGATCTGAGACAACGATTATTCAAGAAATGTTACTAAATCTATACGTAGACGAAGTACTGAACCCCAATTTGTCTTGCAGCTACAAAGCGGTTGAAAATTTCAGCTTCACCCACGTACAAATAAAATTCACTACTATTTTACTAAAAACGCGATACTAATGACATACTAATTCTACTGATAGTAGATAGAGTCTAGAATCCTTCAGGTTAGCGGCTTTTTAGCGTTAAGAAACTTTCTTGAGATCAGCGTTCGAACAGTTATTTATATAACATACCTACTTATTTAGTTACATACATATTTGTATGAAAAATAGGAAATATGTATTTCATAAGGTTAAAAATTACGCAGAATCGTTTCTGAATGGCATTTTACAGAATTAGGATTAATTTCCTTTCGTTACGTATATAATATTATATAATTTGTTGCTGCTATGTTTCTGAAATCGTACCGATTTGTACATTTCTAATGTTTTATCGACTCCCCCGAAGAAACTTAATAGGAATAGAGAGTAATAATAATAATTATAAGAATCTTTGATCCGCCCTGATTACCGTGATAACGTCACAGTGTGCCATGATCCAAGTGTCCCTTGTGATCATGTGTACCCCGCTTCCCCTACACGTCTCGTCAGACTGTATTCCCAGATTCCCACATGCTGTATTCTGTGTGTCACATGTGCCTCAGCTTTTTATTATTTTTTAATGCTGTATCGTTATGCCTCAGATTAAAACATGGCTTTGACATTAATAATTGTACGTACTTTATACTAATCACTGGTTCTAAACATGGGGTAATAAAGGGATGAATAACCAGAACTATGATGATTTGACCTTTTTATATTTTTTTAAAGTAAGCAAACGGGCATAATACGTTTGTGTGCACATTTTCAACATTGTGACTTAATGCTTATCTGCTTTTAATGGTACATAATATACCTAATGCATTAGTATACACGTTACGTACGTACGCTTCATAAACCTGTCCAATTTGTAGTTTAAATTCTAATTTTCACAGTTCAAATTCTAATTTTCACATTTTAAATTCTAATGTATGCATGTCAATTTTTATATTAAAAAATAAAGTATATGACTAAAATCGAAATGTTTACCTATTCAGAAAAAATAGACAGTGAATTCAAAGAATTCAGGAAATAAAATATATTTATGTGATAATTGAAACGAGCCCGTCATGGGTAAAACACAGTATTTATCTACAAGATTTTTTAAATTTGGACACACTCAACACGATGCTGAAAATTCATTACTTTAAGATAAGTATACCAGATAATTGATCATTGTTTTATTTAAAAAATCGTTAATTTTAAATTTAATTTTATCTACTGAATTGCAATTTTTTATTTTCATTATGTCGTTTGATTGCGCGTATTTCAAAAAATTTTGTTTTAAAATAATTATTATTTGACAATTATAAGAACATGTAAAAGCACTAAGTGCCGTCAATAAATATAAATAAATAAATTAGCAATCTGCTCAGCAAAATTCTTCGAAATCCAACATTAATACAGAGACATTCATTGCATTGATCACATGGCAAAATACTATCACATGGCCAATAACTATCGCATGGCCAATAGCTGTGTCGATTACTCTATTTACCCTACGCATTAGTTTTTTCCCGGAAACCGCGTTGATTTCTCGCTTGGAAGATTGAGATATCCTGGAGCGCGGAATGTGGACCAACGGACAGACTCACTCTTATTATATTGGCGCCATTACTGACTGCCACACATACCTATCTAGTACCTACCCATGTACATGCACATAATTATTATTTTTTTACCACCTCAACAGGCCAGGAGGCCCAATTACTGAGGAGAGCAACGGTCACAAACACCCAGGCTTGAGAAAAATAACTTTTTATTTTTGTGTTCTCACCGCGAATCGAGCCCGGAACCTCCGTATCGGGAGTCCAGCGACTTAGCCATTACGGTACGGAGGCCTCCACCATGTTGGTAAAACACTACTTCTTTCCCTTATCCACATCCAATGGTGAATAGGGCACTGCATTTGTAGACCAAGGGCATTGAATCTTGATCATTGTCACACACAAAGACAAGATGATCAGTGTTAAGGTATCACATATTTATTCATTGTAATTTCTATGCCTAAAAATTTACATTACAGGTGACCCATTTCGTAAATTAATTCGATTATTGAATAGAAAACCAGAAAACATGATATAGGCACTCATCGACCATCTCCTAAAGAATATGAAAGGAGATAGGTAGTCGACGAAATGATTGTCTGTATCTACGTTTAAAAATATCAACTCATTTATTTATAGTTTAATGTTGTGCACACAGTGCTATGTTTGGTACAATGAACTAAAAATTTTCAATTTGAGGTAACGTATACAACATAACACCAATTACGTAGACAACACAATGTACAAGACAAATTTCTGAAGACGGGAAGTGAGCAAACAGTGGTTATGTTATGTCATGTGTAAGAGTGTTGTATGTGTGTGGAGTGTGGTGTACGTGTTGGGAAATCTGAATATTTAAACGTAGGAGACGGTAAGTAAAGAGAAAGAGGATATCGCCGTCCTGGCAGACCGTCGATGACCATCCATGTAACATTGTATGTGAAAACCTCTTTTAAATAAATATTTCATAATAATTATTTGATATCGGAATCTCTACACGATTTTTCACGATAAATGGCGCTATGTAAATCATCTAAAATATTACTGTTACTTTTAATTTGCCGTAGGAATAATATGCAGCCACCAACTTATCAACTGAGATGAATTCTACTCATTACTGTAAACTTACAGGTTTCGGGAATGGCCAAATTACAATGGAAATGTATTGTTAATATTTGCATGCGCGAATATTTAAATTTAAAATTCGAACGGAACAGAAGCGTCACGCATGCTAACTTGAAATTATTTAGTAAAACTGAATTATGGGCGTGTTAATATTTCAGCCTACGCGTAGGTACGGTACAAGTCAGTAACTAGACTTGCCTATTATGCTTAAAAATAGATAGGTACCTAGCGTTTTTTAATTTTTGTAAAGTCAAGGTATGATGGCACTTGAAAGTTACTTGAAGGATTTGATAATATTGACGTACCAACGCCGTGTTATGTAAAATGTTTTAATTCATTGCTGTCGGTGCGTTTGCCCTGACATGACAAGGCGAAAACGCTGCCACAAAATAGTACAAAACTGTGTTTTTGAAGGTCTATAAAATAAATGCCAAATCAATCATAAGAAATTTTGACCTTAAGATTAAAAAAAATAAAACGAAGTTCTGGTACCAACCCTTATGTACTCCCGGCGGAACACTCCACTGGACGTGGAATGCATTTTACGAACCATGTAGCTGCCATTTTGAACATTTTCTTCAAAAAATAATTAAATAAGGGTCTCAGAAAAACAATAACTGCGATTTTTGAGAAAATTCTTAAGAATAAAAAAAGTAAATAAGGGTTTTAGGATACTTTAAAAAAGGTTAGAACTTATCGAAAGAAGCAAAATTGGCAGTACACAACGGAGTTCTGGTACCTACACTTATGTATGGTAGTAAAGCGTGGTGTTGGAAAAAGAAGGATGAAAGAAGACTGAATGCTGTTGAAATGCGTTCTCTCAGGCGAACGTGTGGTAAGTCTATGTATGATAGGTGTACAAATGTCGAAATTAGAGCAGAGTGCAAGGCTGAGATAAGCATTATCTACAAAATTAAGAAAGGGCTTTTATTTTATGATGGTTTGGTCATGTGGAGCGAAATGAGTGATGAAAGAACGGCTAAAAGAAGTTTAAATGCAAGTGTGCCTGGATGTAGAAGCCGCGGAAGGCCGAGCCGAGAAAGACATGGTATGACCAAGTACGACAAGTACATGTTGAAAGTGGACATGTGAAAAGTCGGAATAATCGGCGAATGTGAAGCAAAGAAGATGTATGAATGTAGAGGAAGCAAAAGAAGTATGTCAGGACAGAGTGGTATGGCGTTAGTTAGATTTAAAAAAAGAACGCACCTTCGCCTGCGGCGCGGAGTTAATTTTTTCTCCGCTTCGAATAGGTACCTACTACAATATTCATTCAAATTTAGCCATGCCTCTATATTCGCAAAAATATCATGTTACATATTATTTATTATAATAGATTACAGTTTGTTTGTTTGTCTGCGAAAGTATCCGATTTTATCTATGCACGAAACATTGGAAATTCAAATAGCCCATTGTCCATAGCCTTTTTGTATCCGAAGGATGTCTGGTTTGACCTTTGCGCTTTTGGTTTACCCTGGGTAGGTACCTACTGTTAAATATATTTTTTTATATAAATTAGCTGGTAAAAGTTATAAGCATAACAAATTTGAAGAGTCATCCTAGTAGGTGATATAATTCGGTAAGAATCTCACTTACAATCATAAAGGTTTCTGCTAAAATGCTTAGCAATTATCTCAATGATAGAGAGGTTTCACATGTGAAGCGTCGCGCTATTTCACTGTATTTATACAAGTTCTGATAATTGGCAGATATGGATATATAAATACTAGGCGAAATGGGAATGTTTATAATGTTATAATAAGCCAGCCAATGACAGGTCATAGGCCCTGTAAACGCCTAGATATCCATATTTCCTTCCAAACTTCTCGTCTTTATTGAGATGTCAAGTTGTAAATTAATGTTAGCCCGTAATGGGTGATATCCAGTTTTTGTCTACAAGTATTTGGACACACTCAAAATTTTGTTTATAAAAACGACTACTTTCCCTTACCGCACCTAATGGTGCATTGGGCACTGAATCTTGATCAATTTATAACATTAAGATAAGATGATCAGTGTTACGTTTTGGTGCCAGTCCAAGTCCATCACACATGAAATATTTATATGAAAACTACATGTGGACAAATATTTGACATCGGGATCGAACCCATAACCTCATGCATGGTAGCCTAACGTGCTAACCACTACAACACGAGGCGGACAGGACTATTCATCCAGCTTTATTGGTTGGTATTGATATATATATATTTTTCTAATATTATTAAAACATGCTTTAAAAGTTAACATGTAAATTATATGGTAGAAACCATCCACTGTCCATTGTTTTAATTCTTCACCTACATAAGTATATAGTTAAGCATTATTCTGATCGATCTCAAGATAAACTTTTTTTAGGCTTTACTTTCAACGCCTGGTAATTCTATACCGTCTAATTCCAAATTAAGATAAGATTATACCGTAAATTTTGTATTAATTTAATACAAAATGTATTGAGGCAACGAACGCTCTAATGTTTTTTTCCATCTTATCTTTGCAGGTAAATTTATGGTTTTTCATGCACACGACTTTCTATTGAGGTTATAGAACACAGATTTTGGAGATGACGTCATGTCAAATTTGTTTTTTAAAATTGCTTACATGTTTAACGAAAAAAAAAAATGATATTTTTAATGATAAATGTTAGACTCTACTTAAAGTTTTCTTTGTCAATCTCCCCATTTTTATAAACTACGTCGAAAAAAGTGATGCAAATAAAATAATGGATAGATCTATTTTCTGTATTATGTAATATTATGCACGTATTCATAATGTATTATTGTAAGTAACGTTTTCAATATTGTTTGTATTGTTTTTGTATTATTAATGGACACATTATTAACCTACAACAACATTGAAGAAATAGCTATCTCAAAACGACAAAAACATGGTACATAGATACTCAATCAAATTCATATCTAATTTCGAATCTTATCTCAAGTGTGTTTTATCGATATGATTTATCGCGCTGAGCTGGTAATAAGTATCCAATAATCCCCTCAAATTTATCTTCGTCGATAAAATCAACAGCCGTGTGTACAGAAGGTTAGTCAAATTGCATCGTCACAACGTTCCCTAACTGCGTGATAGGTAATATACGCAAACTTTACAATGAGGAAATCCACTGCTACCCGGAATTGAATTTTAAAAATGCTTTCGTGTAGACGCGAATTCTTTAAAATTTTTGAAGTGGGATGAAATATCCCAAAAACGCACGCAAAATTTAATAAAAAATGTTGAAAATAGCATTCATTTTTAAAAATCTTAAACAAATGACGTCACTCCTTGTATCTAAGTGTAGTGTTTCATTTTCCGTTTTTTCAAACCCCCGTAGTTTAAGGCCATGGCATTTTTAAAATGGAATACAATCTACATACAAGCTTCTATTGCAAAAAAGATGGCCGCCATGCAGTCTCCCTAAAACAGCCGTTAACAGTATATGACAGTTGAGTCGACGGTATATTTTTTCTGTGCTTCCCGCGTCAGTTTGCAAGCTTTTTTGACAGTTTGTGTTACATATTAGAAATACCATGGCCTTAAACTACCCGTTTTATGACGTCACTCCTGCAAAAATGACGCAGTTAGTACATAGAGGTATTTGGCGTGGTATTTGAAATGTAAGATTTTTAAAAAATCGTATCTTCATCAATAACTTATAAAAAAATATTAAATATATTTTTTTTGTTTAGTTAAATAGTAAGTTTATAGAAAAAAAATACTTTAGAAAACAGTGGATTCCCTCATTTGTTGATTGTATGTTGTATGTATGCGTGGCGCTTATTTTTGTATGTATGCGCGGCGCTTACACGAAAGTATTTTAAAATCTCAAGATCGGATTTCGTAATTGCCATGTTACGCACCTTATTACACACGTGACGTGAAATTCACAAAATTTGCAGATCACTCATCGCAAGGAATGGGTTATTACTGTGATTGAACGGTATGTAGCCCGTTCTTTTTGCGAATTGTTCTGCATTTTGCGTGAACGCCACGGTAATGGGTATAAAATGTTCCCAGCCTAATACGCACTTTAAACGGACGTCAAAAGACAACAGAAAATTGTAAGTTATTATCGTATGTTTGCTCTCAGGAAATTGTATATTTAGCTAATAATGTAAATATGTTATTGGGTTTTTTACGTATTTAAAAGCATACAATAAACCAATGTCTACTTAAACGTTTACACTATTTTCATGCAGTTTTAGCTTTATAGGGGACCGTTTTCAGACTGCAAAACTGTGTAGTAAACTGTCCCAGCGGGCTTAAGTATTTCTTACGCACTTTCAGAAAACTATACAGTCTGTTAAAATACACTCTAAATCGCGATCATAACTTATTGTGGTATGTTTGCACACAGGAAATTGTTACTACCTATAGCTAATAATGTAAATATAATGTTTTTTTTTTTTTACGTTATTCAAAGCATTTAATATTATATATTAATATCTACCTACGTTGCGTTGCATAAAAACATTGACTGTCAGGTCAGCCAAACGTTACGCACACCATTCAATATTCCACACAGTTTTCGCTTTATACGGGACAGTTTTCAGACTGCACAAGAAACTGTACAGTTTTCTGTCCCGTATAAAGCGCGCGTTAGTCAAGCTGTCGTATCCTGAAGTATCCTAACTGTGTGATAATTAGGTAGTTTTAACGAAAGATGAAAGTTAATTAAACTTGGTGCTTGGGAAAGTGAACGTGTGTGGGTGTTCAGAATTCTGTGTTCAGTATTCAGGGCTTACTCAGGATTGAACATCCCTTACGATAAGGGAAGAGGGAAGTCGTTAGGGTTTTTCGCACCTGTTATAAAATAGAGATGAGCCTTCTACCCTCGACAATCTTAAATATAACGATAGACGCTTGCTTACTTTGGTTAAAAGCAGTTTACTACAGTATTGAAACTAGTTCTTTCATGTGTACGATACCATTTTTATGATAATAATAATAACCTCGTGTTTTTAAAAATAAATTACTGAATAACGAAATAAATTTAATTATCAAGCTCTTAATTCATTATCAAGGCTCATAAATTATCGTGTTCCACATAGTCCTACTAGTCTCAATTTTTTATTTCACAGTCATCAAAGAACTAATTTTATTAGTCATATTATTTTCTCGTAGCGCATGACTACCGCGCATGAAGTCGCGGGTTCGATTCCCTTAGGGGGTCAACATGAAATATTTATTCACCTGTGGTTTTCATATTAATATTTCATGTGTGACTTGACCTTGGACTGGTACTGAAGCATAAGACTGATCATCTTACCTTCATGTAAAAATAAAAAATCACTGCACTTGGTGTACCGATGCAGAGCCCTATGCACCATTGGGTGCGGATAAGGGAAGTAGTAGTAGTAGTAAGTATACAGCTCGCCACTAGTGATCAAGTCTTAGAAGACAATTTAAAAGTAATTGTGGATAGTTTGATGGTTCAACGGTTATTTTTCATTATTTTATTTTTTATACATTGATACTGTTATTGTATCCTCATATTTTTTTTGGTATTTGCATAATATATTTTATCTGTTGTTTAAGCTCTGTTGTAGGTTATATAGACCTAAAGGGCGTTTATAAATAAATAAATAAAATATGAAAATTATGGATTTGATTGAAATTTGGATAAAACAAGTTTGACTTGACGCTATGAAGTCAAACTTGTTAAATTTTAATATATTATAAAACCCGTTTGATTAGTACCAACCTTCATTTACATAAATGGGTACCACATTTATTATGTTTTAATTAAAGGAAATGTATTTTGATACGAATCGATAAATTGATAATTCATCAAATATTACATTTTCCTACTTTATCAGTTGCCCCTTTTTACTAAAAAATACACTTAATTATTATTTTATTAATTATTTGATGATTTAAATATCGAGCCATAATCGGCAGAGCAAGGTAAGCGACATTTTTGGTGAATTGTTTTTTTTATTTTTATAGAAAAATGTTCGTTATTACACCTCGCACAAGAGGTAAAAACATTATATTATCTCTATAGAATTTGCCTGGCTCATTTTAGTTTAGTTTAAACTGGATAACTTATTAAGTTAGTCAACGAAACCGACACAAAATTCTAGCCAAAACAGCATAACAAGCGCAATAAGGAAAACCATTAAAAACCGAATTGTTAAAAAGACAAACAATAATATTATAAAACCTTCTGCTGCAGTTTTCTTTTTGTCGCTTACGCTGTTCTGTCAATGGGTCGATATGTAGGTATTATTTTTTTGGAATAATAATTACATATCGCAATTTTGGTTGCTGTGATGAGTTCCATGTTTGTACTATTATAGGTATCCAATAAAATGCTGGATCAACTTCTACGTATTGTTTATTTATTTTAAATTTAATTGTTAAAACTGTAATACTTAAAACGAGTATCTTTTAAACGAATAATTAATTAAGATGAACACCACATTACACATTGGGGCAGGATCCAATTAAACTTGGCCAAACATTTTATCAAGGTATTAAAAAAAATAATTAGATAAACATTTGAGCTCTTATGATGTACTCAAATATTTCAATTTCGGGCTGCTTTCAAATAGTCGGAAATAACTGTGCCAGAAAGCAGGAAACAAGTTGTACCGGAGTAGGATTCGAACCTAGAGGTTCTAATCCGGAATCTCCGAATTTACCACTAGACCACAACCCGGTCCCTAAATTACGCACCGGAAATATTATTAATAACCAAATAAAAATTTTAAGTAGGTATTTTAATGGTTTATTTTTGTGTCATTTTAAAAATTGATTTCAATTACATTAAAAAATTGTCAACATTTATTTGAGTCAAATTGTTAATCATCAGTATATTTATCAGGCATTGAAATAACATCAGCAATCATAATTCAAATACCTTGCAATTTTTAAAAAAAAATGGACTTAGGTTCTCCTTATTATTTTTTATTTATATCAATCTCCTTAGTAGTACTGAAACAGGTAGGTACTAGAAAAATGTTCATATCTAAACCATTATGAAAATATTGTTCAAACAGAGTTTTTATGGTTTGGAGAATTATCCAAGGGTGTTAAGATTCCTGACACCTAACACCCCAGCGATGTCTCCTATCCACCGAGGCGTAAAATAAATGTGTTAGGATTTATCCGTTTGCTTGGTTGCTCCACGCGATTCGGAAAATCCCTCCGAGCGACAAGATGGCGTCCAATATCCGGCAATTTCCCGCCCAAAATTAACGCGTTCCGCTTCGATTAATCGCGCAAAACGACGTTAATGTACCAGAGTCCTACGTACGGAACTTAACTCAATATCTAAACAGAAAAAAGGCTTTCTCCTTTATCAACTTCAAGAATCACGATTCACTTTGAACCTACAGAAGCAATAATAATCATATATTTTCCCTATCCAATTGTGCATTGTGCCTGGGTACTGCGTTAATGCACTGATGCAACCTATTATAGAATAAGTAAGCGCGGCGTAATCATAATATAATGATGATATTATTGTGACAGCTTTTACTATAGCTGGAATCAGAACATCAATCTGTTAATAAGCATTGTCACAATAGTTGCTATAAGGACATACTAACTGTGCCATTTCCAAGTTTTTGTATGGGAAAGGCTATTCCTTCTGTCCTTGAACAATTGCGAGGAGACTTCCTTTAAATTTTTATTTTCGAATTACACCGTGGAAAATATGTAAAAGTTACAATATTATTCATAGTTTTACACCTTTGTGCTTTATGTGTTGACTCTAATTTTTCTCAAGAGACGGGCTCATTTACCAGTGTTAAACACTTACATAAGTTTATTTTTGTGAATTCTCTCTGTCATCCATTGAGAAAAGTGCTAAGCATTTTAGCGGAAATCCTTTTATGATAGTGATATTCTTTCCGAATTATATACCAGCTTCAGTTTGCACAGGATTTTCCACATTCAGTGCTCTTGCCGCGAAGTTAGCGGGATCACTGACTTCACACTCTATTTCCTTTCTCTGTTACAACCCTTCCTCTCTACTCCCACTCTTCTTCATCCCACCCCAAACTACCCATTGTGCGCATGATCAAGACTGAAGAACCACTTTTAAAAGCCTAAAAACTATTAGTTTTTTTGTCGAGCTGTCATGGCATTGCGGGGTTAATATTACATAATATTATTTATTATTAATTCTGCTGGCATCCATTTTATGAGACTAACAGTTTGAACATGACCTGACAAGGCGAAACAGCTCGATAAACCCAAACATTAGGTAGATCCATTGTCCGTTCGTCCGCCCCGTTGTGCAGTGCATCATGAGTTCGCGGGTTCGATTTTCGATGGGGCCAATATGAAATATTTTGAATGTGATTTTCATATTAAAATATTTCATATCTTGGACTGGCGCTGAAGCGTAAGACTGATCGTCTTGCCTTTGTGTAACAAATGATTAAGATTCACTGCACTTGGTGGACCTATGCACCATTGGGTGCGAATAAGGGAAAGTAGTAGTAATATTAGTAGTAGTTGTAGTAAATCCACGGAAAAATATAACTTTGAACCGAAGTTTAAATACTGGCTTTAATTTTCATACCATTTTCCCGAATGGATACGCAGAGTGGTTATAACGCCTTACTTATTCTACCATTCTATTTGAGTAGATAAAATATTATTTATTTTAAGCTGTACGTTTCCGGAAATCCGTTTATTACAGTTCCTTCCGCTAAAAAGCTTCCGAGAAACAGTTATTCTGGAACACCCAAGAGATTTTTTATACCATCTAAAATTTCGGAAACGTCGGAGAAGACAAAAAACATAACACGGATAATCCCAAAAAAACAAAGCAAATAGAATAAACAACATTTCAATTGTATCTAAATACTCCTGTATAAAAACACCGAATTTTACCCGTGACGGGCTTGCATAAATTATAATTGGCATCCCATTGACACAGAAGTTTGGATTCAATACTTAGATCAATATTATACCGAATATAAGTTAAAATTTTACCCAAGTTCAGTAAAAAACAAATAGGTATGATTCGTGCGTTATTTTGGTTCGGTGGGCCTAAAAAAACATAGATTTCGCAGGTAGTAAAACTATGTTATTCTTTCCGAAGAATGCCATAAATGTATCTTCTATTGTGCTAAAGGTCCATGTAGTTAGATTCAAGATAACTAGAAATTGAGATTACGATTTGACGCTACAAAAATTACGATATAAATACTATAAACTCGTTTGTAATCGCACAAATGGTATGTTTTTTCTTGATGAAACGGATTCCAAGACAATCGGTAGCATTACTTATTTTACCATGCAAGCATTTAATCGGGAAGATCAAGAAGCGACATAGAATAAACATATTATTCTGGACTGGTCTGGAAGGATCCAAGATATGATCAGATGACATCGGATACACATTTTTTAGTATGGACATTTAATTCAATTTATTATCTTTGGACATTGATAAATGCACCGGTTAAATTAATACTGGAGTCAGGGCTGTGAGAAATGCACGACAATATTATTCACAAAAGGAATGGGTATAGAGATTTCATTTACAACCCCTTACAGCATAGTGGTAGCGCATTTGGCTACATGCATAAAGTCGCAGGTCCGATCCCGTAAGAGTTAACATGAAATGTTGGTTTACGTCAGAGACATTAAGTTAACTAGAGACATTCAAATAGAACTGTCAAAATTTCATGTTCCATTTGTATTTTCAG
The DNA here is from genome assembly GCA_022494985.1 of Micrasema minimum. NCBI lineage: Eukaryota > Metazoa > Arthropoda > Insecta > Trichoptera > Brachycentridae > Micrasema > Micrasema minimum. Next base: position 151,047 of record JAGVSP010000308.1, read on the forward strand.
GGAAACTCTGATCTATCTTCCAGTATCTAATACATTTCAATCATTCTGTTTCCCCCAAGTCTGAAACTGGTCATGACAAGGTTCGGAAGAATGTTCCATTTATGAAAATTGTATTGGTTTCACGTGTGATTTTCATATTAGTAAACATTTGTGTATCTAGACTTCCAGTACTGATCATAATACATTTTAATCACTGCGCTTGTTGTACCGATGCAGTCCCCCTAAGTTGCAATTGGTGCGGATAAGGGAATTGTCTGAATCTGGACATACATGAGTGATATTGCGGAAAAAAACAGCTTATTTATGATGAAAATAAATTAATGTCATTGATTTACGTGTGATACCTTAGACTGATACTGCAAAACGTTAGACTGATCATCTTCGCTTCATGCATGTTAAATTACAATCAAGAATCGCTGCGCAGTTGATAATGTATCCGATGCAGTGCCCTATGCACCACCGTTGGGATAGTTGCGGATAAAGCCTATAGTAGTAGTATAGTAGACTTGTGTATAACCCATTTTCCTTACGATGAAGATCTTTTCCGATGGTGATGTTAAATAATTTTTTTTTCGTTAACCATGCGTGTTGTTTTCTGCGAAACTATTCAAATGTAGGTCTAGTTTTTTTAACTTACTTTTCGCAAAAGGAACTTCTTTTGGTAGATTAATGTTTTAGTACTTTTCTTATCAGCCATGCTACACAGCACGCTTCACCAGTTGATAATTAAAATCTCGGCTAACTCTGCATTGAGTGTGCCCACTTAAAAGATAGAATTCGATGAGGGTTAGGACAAAAGTTGCGTTTGTTCAGAAAAAAAACTACAAAACAGTTTCTTGTGCATCTCGTCTTTTATCTTTCAGAAAAATTCTGTGCAGTCTGTCAAACTTCTGTCAAACCAACTATCAGTCTTATGCTTCAGAACCAGTCCAATGCTTATCACAAAATAAATATATAAATATGAAAATCACATGTAAATAAATATTTCATGTTGACCCCGTACGCCATACGGCAATCGAACCCGACTTTAAAAATCAAGCAATTTAAAAAAACCATCTAATGGTGCATAGGGCATTACTTTCATACTATACTGCTAGACAATTTATTACATAGTGGCGAGATGCGCAATCTACACAAGGAGCGCTAGCAAAAACAACATTTAAGACAACAACAATAAATGGATTTCAAAATGAAAGAGAACTGCTTTTTTTATTTTTTTTAAATATATATTTTTAATTTCAATATATACATAAAAGAAAACAATACATGTCCTACTGAGTTGCCTACTGCAACTCGTTAGTAGGTGCATAAATACAAATTCAAATAAAAAATAAAAGTACACCCTAGCGCACAAAAAAATTAAAATACATATGAATAAAAATACAATTCTAAAACTCAATATAATAAATCGCGCTCTAGCAACCAAGTTCTCAGCACGCGTCTCTCTTTTAAGCTTAAAAAAATAATTATTTTTTTAATACTTCTTGGTAGCATGTTACAGATTTTTGGTCTACTGTACTGAAGTGTTCTCTTACCATACTTGTTATTATATTTAGGGAGAACTAATCCTTCTTACTTGTATCTGTTTTCAATTCTGATGAAAAATGAACTAAATGTTCGCATGTTTTCACAAGTTATTCCAGCTAGTTGTAGGTAGGTTACATACTTGGTGTGGTGATAGAAAAGTGTTCATACTTAAGATGACACCACCGATATTCTTCCTCGTAAATGTATAAATATGTACTCAAGTATGATAACCCACCAGCTGTCGCGGCTGCGAGCCGAACCCCCGCTTCACTAGTGATGTGGAAATAATGATCGAATTATTCATGATCGGTTATGAAAATAACCCGCTGATTAAGAATAATCGCAATAGCACTCTCGAAATACACATTTTGTACCTTGCAGTTCAAAAAAGCAGAACGATTCGCAAAAGGAGTGGGCGATAAAATTTCATTCTCAATACTAAATACGATAAATGGCGATGTTAAAATTTCATTTTTTTTGGTCTACGTAAATACGATAAATGTTTATTATTTATTTAAGGAGATAAATAAATTCCAGGGAGAAAATCGAGAAATACGTTTGTATGGGAAAGCAGCCACGAGCCACGTGGTGTGGTATGGAATCACGGGACGAATATTACTCATCTTGATAAATTAGGTAGACTGAGAATTGTTTATCTTAATTTTTTTGTGTTTTATTTCTAATTAATAAAATCCTTTTTCAAACCTTATTAGGAATTCCTATTTTTTTTTAAATAAATGTTTGCTGTGTGTGTGTGTATCGAATTTTTATTGTAGGTATTCAAAAGCCTTTTCAAATAACGGCTGTTAACGCCTCCGTGACGGTCATCCTCCACATTGCATTCAATTTACGTAGCCATTTTTTATGAATACAATCATCCAATAGCAACAGATTATAAAACAAAATTTTCCGCACATTATTTCACTAAAATCTAGAAGTTTCTGCTTGTGTACCTCGGTGTTACATTCCATATCCAAAGGAACCTTTTCCCATAGATATTAAAGGTTTAAAATAACCCAACAATAAATTGTTTAAAAAATATATATTTTTAAAATTAAATAAAATATTGTATTTGAGTTCTTATGATATACTTAAATATTTCGATTTTGGGGCTGCTTTCAAATAGTCGGATGTAACTATGCCAGAAGCAGGAAACAAGCTGTACCGAAGTGGGATTCGAACCTAGAGATTCAAATCCGGAGTCCTCGAATCTACCACTGGACCACAACCCTGTTCCATCATTATAATATTCACTACCGATTTATTCCGGGCTCTTTGCATTATCAATGAATCAGAAACGAAGACACATTTAACAATCTTAACATTTGACTAACTAACTAAGATAAAGACTAACGAGAGGATAGAAAACACTTCTGGCACACTTCTCTTGCTTCCTCCACATTCATACATCTTCTCATGCACGCACGTCGATTATTCCGACTTCTTTCATGCCCACTTTCAAGCACTTGTTTTACTTGATCATGCCATGTCTTTCTCGGCCTTCCTCGATTTCTACATCCAGACACAGTCGCATCATTTTTTTTTTTAGCCGTTCTTTCATCATCCATTAGCTCTACATGACCGAACCATCGTAAAAGACCTTTCTTAATTTTCTAAATTTCTAAATTTGCAAAAAATTAAAGTCGTAATGACGTCAAAAAAAAACAGTTTATTTTTGGAATCGATTATGAATACTAATTATTATGCTCATCACTATTTCCTACTTAATTTGTTTGTACCACCGAACGTCGCTTCACGCTCCTCGAGCTTGGCTGTAAAAGTATCAAAAGCTTGATTTTTAATGCACAAATAAAATTTTACATGCGCCATATTTACCCGGCCGCTTTTACAGCTTTACCCAACCTACCCTTCTGTTTTGTTTTTACTTTTCGACACTTATTAGTGAAACTTATTTATTCTCAAGACGTTTTCACAATTGGTGCTTAAATCTCTTCCATTATGGTTCTTCTCTTTTAGGTGGAGTAAGCTTAGTATAATATTATATCATGTTGTATAATTCTCTTATTGTAAACTGTTATAAAATGTATTATGTGCTTATTTTTTATAAATAAAGCTATTAAATTTTAAAAAATAAAAAAAAATTATCCACAATAACAGATTTACAATTCAATAGTTTAATACCTTACTACAATTTTTACTATCATTTATATCTCTATAGACTCGAATTTTGGGAGGGGAATATCAATAGTTATTTTACTAACTAATGAGTCGATAACGATCTGTTAATTAAGAGGATGCACTGTCACGTGACCGCAGCTGTTTCTCCGTACGATCGTACTTCATGATATTCCCCCTGGAATGCAGCACTGGCACAATGATTTTTCCTCAATTTAGACATTGTCAAGAAGCGTGTTTTCATCGTCTTATTTTTTTAAATATTTTTTTGTTAAAGGAGATATTTAAAAAAGAAGACGATACAAACACGCTTCTGGACGATATACACCGTGTAACAGAACTCGCAGTACAACCCGAAAACTGGTGAATCTACTTCATATTTGGAGACGATTGTGTAATTTGACTTTTTAATCAAAGCTTGAAAAAAAATTTATTTTCTTCTCACAAAGGTTTTCATAAGTAGTATGGCAGATTAAGTAAAATTGCTCAAATTCTTACTAAAACGCGTTTTTAAATTTTGTCTTCTTTATGGATAGTATTAATTTGACTAGATACATGATATTTTATAACAATTTGCAAAAAAAAAAAACAACGTCGTAATCAAACGAAACTTAACGAAAAGGGTCAAAAAAAAAAATCTACAAAATCGACTCCAAATACTCTGTAGATTCACTGGTTTCCCGCTTGTACATCGAGTTTTGTTACACTCTGTATAAAACGTATGAAATCGTTGCTCTAGTATGAAATTCTAGGGAAAAAATTGAGGACTTCGATCGCATTAATATATCTCGGGTTATCGCTACCGGCTTCTAAATCCTAAATGAGCAAATAATGCCCGTTCCAAAAAACCGACTAACCCTTTTAAAAAATCGCCCAATCTCAAATTTAATAGTGTGAATATAAGTATTAAGTATTAGATAATATTATGAATAAATGGTCAATCAACCTATAACCATATCTCATCTTCTGCCACTTACACTATTGTAGCCTAATATAGTGCGTTCATTGTGAACTTTACAAACAAAAATCATGCCGGACGCCAATGGAACTCGTTTGAATTTTTTTCTAGAACAAGTTTTGAACTATGATGTATTTTAAATTTTAACATTCCAAATTTGAGTTGACCAAACACTGGATTTAACCTACTCATGACGGGCTTAAATTTAATTGAAATTGATAAGTCAACAAGTTTAAATGAGGCATTTACACATACCTATTAGGGTGTCCCTTATAATATGACAATTTTTTTTTTTTTTTTCGTATTTTGAAAACGCATACCCTATTTCTTTTTTGCAATTACTATGGCCTATATACAGATACTAAATTTCATGTGTGTACAATAATTTTAACTCGTGCCGACGAGGCCTCAAAGTTTTTCAAAATTAGAGAAATTCACTTCATGTTGTATGAACATGTTCCGATGCAAGTAGGCCCGGGTTACTGTACTCCGAATGAACTGAAATTTGCTGAACAAGTGTTTTATAGCAATATAAAAGAAAGTACCCTATGCATTAAATAATAAAAGAGTGGAAAAATAATAAAATAATACCCTTATTATGACAAAAAAAATTTTTTTTTAGATTTTGAAAACGCATACCCTCTATCTTTTTTACAATTACTATGGCCTATTCAGATACGAAATTTCATATGCGAACAATGATTTTAACTCGTGCCGACGAGGCCTCAAAGTTTTTAAATTTTTTAAAAATAATAATAAAAATAAGGGACACCCTAATACCTATCCATATTTCTTTCCAAACTTCTTGTTTCTTTTTGGCATAAATAATAATAATTTTACAAACTACTGCTACTACTTTCCCTTATCCGCACCCAATGGTGCGTAGGGATCTGCATTGGTTCACCAGAGTGCAGTGAATGTTGATCATTCTTAAGTAAAGCGTAGAATACTATATCATCGTTTAGAGATAACTTAAATGTTTTTCCAAATGTGTCATATAAAAAATATTTACACAAGGAAACATGATAAATTCTCAATTAAAATATTGTTGACCTTTTATCATAATATTTTTCACAGTAAATATTCCATCTCGGAAGCCGTTATCTGGGATACCTATTAGAGCCAATAATAGGGTCAACATGTCGATGTGAATCTAACTTTATCCAATTAAATTTACTAAATTTTCAATCCGCATATTTATTTGTGCGATCGGCCGCCAGCTCCCGTGCATCCTCCCAAGTCAAGTCCACGTCCCGCAGCTCTGACACAAACTGCCGACGAATTGTCAACAGTGGACGACCAGGACGCCGGGAACCTGATGCCTTGTAAAATAGGCAAGCATGGTTTAGGCTCTCGGGAGGCATACGTAGTACATGGCCTAGCCAGCCGAAACGCCTTCGCCGGATGACAGTAGATACCAAGGGTTGCTGTGTCCGTTGCCTCACCTCTGTGTCAAACCACAAAGTCAAACCACCGCACACCTAAAATTCTTCTAAGACACCTACTCTCAAAACTCAGAAGTCTGCTATCTTGGCCTGGAGGCAGTTTGTGGATTCCATATGCTCCACATAGGGAGCGGATATGGTATGATGATGATGATATTTATTTGTCAATACAGAACAACTTTCTATTGCTTTGTTTAAATTTAATATTAATTAATTTATTGTTATATTTCACATTGTGGTGTAGCGGTAGTGCGTTGGACTGACATGCACTAGGTCGCGGGTTTGATTCTTGATGGGTCAATATGTAATATTTTGTTTAATGTGATTTTTACATAAAAATATTTCATATGTGATACCTTGGACTGGTGCTGAAGTGTAAGACTGATCATCATGCCTTCATGTAACAATTGATCAAGATTCGCTGCACTCGGTGTACTGATACAAACCCCTATGCACCATTGTGTGCGGATATGGGAGAGCAATATAATAAACTTTATGGCGTAGTAATCTAATCCAAGTACCACATTGCAAAACTAGCTAAGGGCAGAGGCAAACTTACTATATAGCACCAAAATTGTTTAATGCCCTAAACAAAGAGGTTAAAGATATTTTAAATATGAATAATAATATGTTTACAAGAAGTGCTAAAAAATGGATTAGAGACAATGTTATTAATTTTCATAGATAAGCTATTTTCTTCCGTACCTGGTCATTTGCCCAGATTTAGACAATTGTCTCAATTTCAACTTGTATAAGGGAAACAGAATGATTAAAATGTATTAGATAGTGGAAGAAAGATATAGTTGTCTAGATTTCACTGCAAAATGCAAATGGAACATATAATTTTGACAGTTCTCTTCGAAATAGTTTAACATGTCTCTGGTTAGAGATAATGGTTTTTTATTTATGTAATACAGAAAAAACTGTGTTGTGTTTTTAAGTTTATCTCTATTGTATACTGTTTCTTTATACACCGTGTCCCACGATGAGACCGCGAAACTCCAGAGGGTGATTATTCATGATATTCTGAGAAAAAAATCTTAATAAAGTTTTTCAAAAAACTCAATTCTAATTTCTTAAAAAAAATATTAAAATATGAATAAAAAATTCACGCGTGTAATACCGTCAATTTTTGAACTGGCTCACACCACGTGACCTGCACCAATTTCAGATATGAAATTCGAATTTTGAATGTCCGCACAAGGCAAGGCGTTCGGTGACCAGAGCGGACCCCCACTCCTCTCCCCGCCCACCGCCACCCCGCCACCGCTAGCATTTCAAACAGAAGCAGTAGGTATTACATAGTCGCTTTTTATTAATACTTTTTTTTAATTAATTATTAAAAATGCCCGGATCAAAAAACTTTATAAGGATTTTTTTCTCAGAATACCATGAACAATCACCCTCCGGAGTTTCGCGGTCTCGTCGTGGGACACGGTGTATAAGTATGTGTGTAATAATATTGTATTCATGTAACTTTTATTGGAATTTTTTTAAACTTATTTTTTTAAATTTTTATATTGTCTCTTGGGAACGGAGTATACAATCAGGGAGCAGTTTTTCTATCTGCCACAAGTCATGGCTCTGAGCGCAGCCGGCAGGTGAAAGAGTCCGACTTCCTAAAAGAGTTTTGGCGTGTGGCGACCGCGCCGCGGCCGGCGAAACCGGTTATCGGCCGCGCCGCAGCCGGCCGGCGGCGGAGCGCGGGGGTGTGGACATATTCCGGATCGTGGTGCTTACTTGGGATTCAATTCATTATTTTGCTGGTGCACAGAGTATGTATGAATGTGGAAGAGATGTATGAATGTTGTAATTACTAATAAATAATGATCGGGGTAGAAACTAACATCCCTACCACTGTTAATTTGGGCCGACTCTGGTTGGTTTGGGTGATGGAAACAATGACAATTATAATACATAAGCCGAGACGGTGGTAGGGGTACAATGAAAGCATTTGTTCGCGTACATAATCGTAAATTCATCCGTATTTTTTATCACACTAACAATCTTAAAATCGCGGTTTAGCTTGTTGAAAAAATCGGTAGAGTTGGCTGGACTGAAAAAAGACTCAATAGTCTTTAAAGCAGTCTAGGGAAAGGGTGGGGCTTTCATTGTGGAAGAATCAAATAAACGTTACGGTCTATGTTCTCTTTCTGCCCCTTCGGTGAAATTGCGTTACAGTTAGGTATACGTATAATAGTGGTGTAAGTATAATGGCGGTTCGACTTTGTAAGAAACACGGAGGTGAGGCAACGGACGCAGCAACCCTTGGTATCTCCTGTCATCCGGCGAAGGGGTTTCGGCCGCCGGGCCATATACTACGTATGCCTCCCGAGAGCCTTTAGCATGCTTGCCTATCTTGGTGTCCTGGACGTTCGCTCCACGTGGAGCATGATTAGTATTCTCCGAATACAGCCAATTACACACCAGTATTTTGCCAGAAACAACATGGCCGCCTAACACGTGACTAGCAAAATTATAATTATTCTCCAATATACAAAATTAGAGTTCTCCTTCCTCTTATTATGCAAAATAAGACTTGTTCACTTTTTTGTAGCATAAATTGAAAAGTCATTATTTTAGGAGTGTATTAAAAGAAAAAATTAATTATACTGTTTTCTTTTTATTTGCATTTATGTTTTTTTCTTAAGTAAGTAGGCACATTAACTATAATGACACGTACTTCGAAAAAATACTCACAAGTTTTCGCAAATATATCAGTACGGAGATTTCTAATTTTGCTTCTAATACCCTCATTTAACTTACATTTTGAGTTATTTATTCGGAATTACCGCGATCATTTTAGTGACAGTATTTTTAATGAACTATTAGGGATTTCTAATAATATAATTTATTAATTTCGCATTATTAGTGCATCAAGCAAGTCCACTGGCCTTTGTAGTTTATATTTCGGCTTTACGATTTCTCTTCTATTAATTTCATATCGAGGCTGAGAATGGCGGCAACATGTGCCTTCCTATGCGACCGACGCGCGACGTTTGGCAAGATGGCGATTAAAGAAAACACGCGCTTATTAGCATATTCCTTTACAAAACAGGTAACAGCCACCGCAAACTTCTAAACTGATAATAAACCATCGCCATGTCAGAAGTTGGAGACTCCTTTTTTGGTTTCCAATGAATCTGCTCAGACGAAACTTTCCTACTCTAAAACTTCGAAGGGTGTAAAAGTTAAACGAGAGAGAATATCTACTATTGTTTTATCGATAATTCGCCTTGCCCAGATTTGATAAGTTGTTAAAATATTATTTTTATAACAACATAAGTAAGTAATCAAGTTCGGATTCGAACCTTACTTACACCAATAAAGTAGATCGCCCAAAAAAATGCTTTAACAATATTCTCAATAGATGTCACTATAGAGAAAGAATATTAAAAATATTCAAAATCTGTCGAAAAAACAACTCGCAAGTGGATTGTTCTGTACATCTTAGATATATACAAGTTTCAAAAAAAATTGTCATACATGGTTGTCAGATGACAGGCGGAATGTGGAATGTTGTAATTACGTCAAGTGGCCACTTAACCCAGCCAATGACAGGTCATAAGCCCTGTAAACGCCTAGATAACCCACATTCGTTTCCAGAGCTTCTCTGTCTCTGTTGAGATATCAATAATATCTATTATTTTTATGTTTATATAAGTGTCTGCTTAACTTTTTGTCATGTATTTAGTACTTACACGACATATTATAAATAATACTAATACTTTCCCTTATCCGCACCCAATGGTGCATAGGGCACTGCGTTGGTACACCAAGTGCAGTGGGTCTTGATTATTTTATTACATGAAGATAGGATGATCAGTCTTACGCTTCAGTACCAGTCCAAGGTATCACACACGAAATATTAATATGAAAATGGCATGTTAATAAATATTTCATGTTGACCCTCTACGGGAATCGAACCCGCGACCTCATGCACGGTAGTCAAATGCGCTACCACTCTGCTACGAGGCGGACATAAATTAGAGTATTATAAATTATAAATTAGAGTATTTAAATTAATTTTAGGTTCAAATTTACAGTGTAACTTTTCTATTTATCCTGTCTGACTTATCTATTCATAATACTCACTATTATTACTTTCGTAATTTATAGGTCATAGGGTCAATGACCTCCCAAACTTGAAGACCCATATTTAAAAAAATATAAAAAAAAAAAAAAAAAAAAAAAAAAAAAATATATATATTTTATCAATCTACATAAAAATACAATAGTTTTAAATATAAAGCATCATAAAATAAACACCCCATATTTAAACAATAAAATAACTGCCAACTTGCGCATCAATAATAGTATACGAGTTGAAAAATCAACTCGCGGTCAATTTTTGTATTGACCGCGAGTTTCTGTAGGTATCCCATACAAACAGTGATATGTCAAATTTCTTATCTCCAATCTCAGTATCAAAATATAATACGGCTTAGGGCATTGCCGCGCGTGAGATAGGTATACTTGCATCTCATAAGAATAAGCGGGATACATATCGTTATTCTGCGTGAGAAGACAGAAAGAGACATCAAATAATACGCTTACGTGTCATCTTATAAGTGCGAGAATTACACAATACTTCTTTAGCGAAACAATACCCTTATTGTGTCTGGCTTTTGTTGGCATAGCGGTATATAGTTTTTTTTTACGAGTTATGAAAGCAGTTTTACCCTATAGTGTCTTAGAAAAGTTAAGTTAAGCTATAGATCTGGGAGTAGTTGTATAAAATGTATATCCTAATGGTTATTTTTAAATAAGTAAATTTTATAAGATGAAATTCGACAACATGAATAACTTAAAATGGCCCTTTAAAATGAAATATGTGACATATTTCCCTTTTATTTCGACTACAATATCTAATAAACACGTGTTATAGTTTTAGCCTTGGTTTATCTGCTTTATCATAAACAAAGACATGTTTGTCATTATCAGTTCTCGGCATGGTTTTGACGAGAGAGCGATGTACCTACTTCCTGTTTTAAAGATTGATTTATTGATTAATCGCTCATATTTTGGGCATTTCGGGTTTTTTGCATATCGGGTAGAAAGAAGTGAAAGTAAATTTTGATTATATTATGTATATTATCATATTTATTTAGGACTATTAGAAATATTGTTTAGTGTTTGTAGTGAAAACCCGTAAAAACTTATTTAGTAACATTGCGTAAATAAATAGTGTTTTATAAAAATATTTCAAGATGAATTCCGTCAGTGAAATTTTAAAAGAAATAGCATCAAAAAAGAGTTCAAATAATAACATTGGGATGACCATATTAGTCTTGAATAAAGTGCAAATAACGAAAGAAAAAACAAAGATTTAAAAATATTTTTTAATACTAAAAGTTACGATTTAAGGACAGAAAAATTGATTTCATTTACAAAAAGTATTTAATAAAGTCTTGTAAATAGTGTGATATATGTATCAATGCCGAAATAACTAGATTATGGCCAATAGGAAACACCAACATTTTCCCAAAACTTGATAATCAATCAATAATAAAGCCTCTGTTTCTATGTGATTTATGACGGAAAAGAGGTGAAGTTGGACTGTAGTTTGTTGAATGTTGATGATTAAAACTATTTCTTATGAATTTTTTTGTTTTATTATTACCATTTCTTTTTTTTTTTTTGCGTAGTGTATTTGTGCATTGAAATGGATCCATCAATTCGGATTTTCTCGTATAGGTATCAATTTTCTCAAATATTTATTTATTTATTCACTTTCTTTGACGCCCATAGGGCTTTTACATTGTACATACTATATTTAAGAAAAAGTTACACATTTGACATAGTAAACATTTTTTTTTTTTTTTTTTTTTTTTTTAAATAAAAATTACAAAATAATAATACTAAAAATTTAAAAAAAGAAAGTTACATAGTTAACAAAATACAATATTAAGACAAAATACACAAAAAAAAATAAAAAAATTTTTTTTATTTATAAAAATATGTATAAGAATATTTTTTTTTTAAATGACCCCCCAGTTTTGAACCCCCGGGACACGCATTTTTTTTTATTTTAATTTTTTTTATTTTAATATTTATTCAATACACTATCGAATCAAATTTACAAAGCTTAATATCACAATAATTATACAATATAACCATAACGCAATATCTCACCAATAAAAACGACAAGCTATTGTGCTTGGCGAGGGGAGGTAACGCTAAATTATACATAATATAAGTACTAATTATAGTAAGGTAAATATAGGTATAATAGTAATTAGTAAATATAAGTAGTACAACAAGGGTAAAATATATAAGTAGTATCATAATAAGGTAAATTAAAAAATAAATCTAGGTACAAGATATGCAAAATTAACAATTAAGTAAGCAAAAAATAGTGATTATAGTTATTTGAAATAAATGTGTTTTTTTTAGTTTAAATTTAAATTATGAAATTAAACAACTTTTGTTTTAAACTACTTTTTTTATTATTTAACACTCCATCCGGTTTCGGAGACACTACTCCTTCATCAGGGATTTGTATAAAAATAATTTAAAATTAAGTAATAAGTCGCTAACTAAAAATGTTGAAGATACTTTTAGCGACATTTCAACATTTTTAGTTAGCGACTTATTACTTAATTTTAAATTATTTTTATACAAATCCCTGATGAAGGAGTAGTGTCTCCGAAACCGGTTGGAGTGTTAAATAATAAAAAAGTAGTTTGAAACAAAAGTTGTTTAATTTCATAATTATGGAAAACTACAAAGTGAGTGCTACAAACATTGAGTTAATAAATTTAAATTACTTAAAGACATCAATAATTTTTAGTTCATTAGGCAATTCATTAAAATACACGATTCCCTAATATAAGAAACTATTTTCGAAATGTTTTGTATGAAATTTTGGAATTTTAATATTATTTTGGTATCTCATTGATAGATTAGATTCAAAGTGTTTTAATTTTTTTTAAATAAATTTCCGAAATAGAATATTGTTTATAGATTTGGTCTATCGTTGGCACACTAAACATTTTAAAGAGTAATTCTGAATTGTGACCACATTTTTTTTTCGAAACTGTAAGATAATAGTGCCAGGCTAATTTCTCATAATTCAATTATTTTGGTAAATACTCTTTAATAATTTCCCGAATACCGTCATAAAGGTCACAACTGTGATGCATCTACATGTAGATACGTTGGCGATCGTAGTACTGAGTTTATTTGATATCAATAAACGTGTGTGTAATAATAAGTATTTAATAACGATAACGAAAAACTACGGAGTACGTGTTACAAATAAACAACAAAAAGTTTTATCCGCGGCACGTGCTGTCAATGCTACTATTCAGTACCTACTATGTACCTACGTAAATTTATTAACTCCCAGTCTGTTTACAGTTCGCTATGGGCAAAAACAATAAATATATCGAAATAAATTACATAACTATTATCTTCCAAATCCCAATGAACCGAAAGTCTTTGGCCTCGGAAGGAAACAGACCTTGAGACGCGCTTAAAATGGGATAATAGGTAAGCTAGCATTATGCTAAGCGCTAAGACCACAATTATTAGTTTTTATTATTTATAGAACAGGTCAGATAAATCCTAAATGAAAAAATCTTGAAAGCATGCGCTGTCACGTGACATTCGGCCGTTTCTCATAAAAACTCATTTTAATTGGGTTCTTTCCGATTTTCTATTTTTTATTAAAAAAAATTGATTGAAAAATAAGAATATCAAGGGAATTTTTTTTTAATTTTTACGATGTCATATGAATTTTCTAGCGCGGTTTGAAATAGCGCTTTTTCAAATCGCTCGCAAAATCCTCCATTTGGCGCGCATGGGGTGTGACGTCACATCAATATGGGCGCTGACTTCGTAATGAATTTCCCGCCTTTCATAATGAACGGGTATGACGTCATTAGCCAATAACGGGCGTTAAAAGTCACTCGTAATTTCGTGTTTTTTAAAACATAAATTTATAAATGAAAACAACATTCTTGATCATTGTGTTTTATATCGTTGGAATTGTAAAAATATACTTTAAATATTTATAACGTTTTCAAGGATATTCATGCTATCGGAAACAACCCAATTATTTTTAAAGCTGAAAAGTGCATTAAAAAAATCATCGAGTCCTCTGTTTACTGCAAAATACACGGTGTTCGTATGAAATTTCTGAAACATGCAGGTAAAAAAATATTTTAAAGTAATCATCTACAATTCTTCAATGTATCAAATATTTTTTTCCGGTGTAAAAAGGTTTGATTGAAGATTAGCAAAAATGCCAGTGTTATATTTTGATTATTTACGGAGATATGAATTATTTAGTGAGATTTTGCAACGCGGCATCACCGCAAGGCGAGGGTTAAAAGTAATGGAAACATTGAATTTCAGTAAGAATTCGCGATCAGTAATATAGAAATGCGATTAAAATAAACGCTAGGTATTTCCTTTTTCATTTCTTATCTTTTGATTAAAAGATCAACCCTCGGGATTCAATAATTTTTTCTCTTCCCAAAAAAGACGCGCTGCTTATCGAGTCCTTGAAAATGTAAAAGCGATAAAAATATATTATCTTTATCTCGTGTTTTTACGCCACAATTCATCATTCCTGACACTTGAAACCTGCGCCAATAAACGTTATCAGTTTTCTGACAAACCCAAATAAGTGTATTTAACTTGGACCTTTATGTGCGCGATATACGAGTATTATATCTACCGATAGTTTATCGCGGGTCCACCGCGAACCGGTATCGCTGTTCGCTCGCCATATCGAGCGGAAGCTTATAAAAAACGACCGCACATAAAAATATTACTACGTTTTTAAAACAACACAGATAACAATTACATTATTCGTAATTCCTAATAATCAATTAAAAATACAGTAAAACTATCGTGGTAATTACGAATAAACTCTAAATTTTAGATGAATAATTTGAAAAGTTTGAACCGGGTTGTGGTCTAGTGCTAGATTCGGAGACTTTGAATTAGAATCCCTAGGTTCGAATCCCACTCCAGCACAACTATTTTAAAGCAGCCTGAAATTGAAATATTTGAGTACATTACATCACAAAAGCTCAAATTATGTTTCTTTTTTCATTTAAAAAAAAATCATTTGTTTGATTGTATGAATAAATAAATTGTTGCGATTCAAAAAACCTACAAAAAATTAGTGTTTCAGGTACATAATCTCCTTCCCGCACTCTAAAACACTGACCTTGACAGAAAATTTATGTGAACTAAGTAGAGGCATATTTACAAGAGTTGTTGATTCTTCGGTAACTTTTGAGACAAAAGATCTATAAACAAAATAGAAATATGAAATATTAGTATAAGTTCGTTCTATCCAGAAAATGATCAATATTGCAGGGTTATAAGTCCACAAATACACGGCATTCAATAACAAAAACATGTCTTTCCATTAAAAAAAAAGAAAGTGCAACCCATAGATTCTCAAGAAAAAAGTTTTAAGATATGTCCCCCTCAGGATGAACCAGGCTGTGAATATGTTCTTAATATGAAAAAAATTTAGGTTGCAAATATCATGTAAATAGATACATTAATTGGAAATGGGTTCTATTTCATAATAGGGTTTAATAACTGTTAACTCCCTAAAAAATAACCGCTATATAGCATCAACATGTTTATTGACACTGGTAAATACTGCCGTAGAGTTCCGCTGAAATTACTAGTTATCAGCGTATGAATTCGCTATATCTTAGATCAATTACACTTTTAAACCTAACAGGGTATCAGAACCACGAGATGATACTATTGAATTACTACAGAGTGAAAATAAATTGTTGCGATTCAAAGTACCACAAGAATGGGTTTTAATAAAACTAAAACCAACAATTGATTTTGAAATTTGAGTGTAGATAAAACATATTTTATCTAATACTGACAATTTTAAACACGGCATTAACCTGAAAAACTAGTAATTTAGTCTAATCTTTAAAATTATCACCTATGTGACGGTGCTAAAACAACAATCAACATTACATTCGATTAAGAAGACTTTATTAAAACCTAACTAAACATCACGATCAGTTAACCTCGAAAGAGGTAGGCAGAGAGGATAGAAACTGTTAATAGCCATATTCCACTCTGTCCTGACATACTTCCTTTGCTTCCACCTCATGCACATCACGCCGATTATAGGCTACAAACAACAACGACTTTTCACATGTAACTAACCCACATTCGAGTACTTGTCGACATACTTTGATCATCATGCCATTGTCTTCCACATTCGGCCTTCCCTCGCTTCTATCAAGCCAGGCACACGTGCATTTAAACTACTCTTTTTAACCGTTTCTTTCATCGCTCATTCGCTCCACGGAGTGACCAAAACAACCGTAAAAGCCCTTTCTTAATTTTGTCGATAATGCTATATCTCAGCCTTGCACTCTGCTCTAATTTCGACATTTGTACACCTATTATACATAAGTCTTACCACACAGAGATCGCATTTCAACAGCATTCAGTCTACTTTCATCCTTCTTTTTCCATCACCACGCTTCACTACGATACATAAGGGTAGGTACCAGAACTCCGTTGTGTACTGCCAATTTTGCTTCTTTCGATAAGTTATAACCTTTTTTTAATTATCCTAAAACCCTTATTTACTTTTTTTAATCTTAAGAATTTTCTCACAAAATCGCAGTTATTGTTTTTCTGAGAACCCCTTATTTTAATATTTTTTAAAGAAAATGTTCACAAATGGCAGCTACGCTGGTTCGTAAAATGCATTTCACGTCCATTGGCGTGTTTCGCGCCGGGCGCGGCGGGGAGAGAATACCACCTCCGCTGAAAGCAACTCTTTGTGAAGTGTGAATTAGGCAAGCCGTCCCTAATTGGGGCATTTACATCCAATTGTGCGAGTTTTTGTGCCCCCGAATGAATTAATTCATAATGAACTGTGCGAACGGAACGCGCACTCTTTGTTTATTGGCCGTCTGGGGAACCAGATATCCGGACCTTGTAGGGTCATGGATACGCAAAGGAAAAGGAGTATTTATATATATTTGAAAGGTCGTGGAGTCGCATAGGAAAAGGATTTACAATTTTTGTATCTTGCCAAGTTTTTTTAGTTTGGTCCGCCTCGCTGCGTGGTGCTGTGTCAGCGCAATATATGGCTACCATGCTTGAGGTCGCGGGTTCAATTCCCGACGGGGGTCAATATGAAATTCGTCATATTTATTGCAATGTGATTTTTCTTATAAAAATATAATAATTCATATTTATATTTGATACATAGCTAGGAAGACTGAAGCGTAACACTGATCTTACCTTCATGAACAAAATAGTACCAACACAAAACAGTATGCACCGTTGGGTGCGGATAAGCGTTTAATAGTAGATAGTAGTATAATAGATTTTTTTACAATTTATTTATTTATTTTATTGTAAAATCAACAGACATTGAACAAAAATAATATAAATATACAATATAAGGAGCTGATAATGAGGCCCAATTACAGATTTTTACATTTTTATACACAACAATATAATAATATATACGATGCCCTCCTACGATAATGAACGTAACCCACAAAATGCGATTTTACAGGAGGGAGCATTGAAAATATTTTCGTTCAATGGCATGCATTAGTTTTGTAGATACGACAAATTACGCGCCCCCAAAAAAGCCCTTATTAATTGGCAAAATATCTTTTTTTTGTACTTTTGGTACGAATTAAAGAAATAGATTTAAAATACAGACGAAATCCACCAAAAACTCAAAATCGACGATTTGTGGGTTTACGATATTATACGAAGGAGGCGTCGATATATAACAACAAGAAAGAGTAAAAATACTATTAAGCTCAAAATAAAGACGTGTTAGCGTGATGTGTTTGTGTGGCGTATTGTAGTGTGGTGTGGTAGGTGGTGCGTTGTATTAGTGTATTTTGTGATAGAGTAAAGAGTGTGCAAGGCCTAGATATATAGTCGTGAATTATCCCCTAGCCGAGTCCGTGAAACATGCTTCGCGCAATGAACCCTATACAAAATGCAATGCGCAAAAACATAACCCAGAAGTCAGCCCAGATCCTCTCCACCCGCGACCAACGACCCACAGCCTAAGTGTGTAAAGATGCATCATGCTTCAGCTTCAGCGCACTATAAATATTTTGTCTCTTGAATATTGTATTTTTGGAGGTAGAAAAACAAATCTATTTGTTTAAAAACTTGTTGGTTTATAAAGAGTGCGTTCTAGGCAAAATAGAACTTAACAAGACTACAAAAAACTAATTATATACCAACAGGATTTAGCGTACAATTTTCTTATATTCATAGGACGGTCACAAGACTATTCCGCTCGGTGAAACGCGAGATAGTACTAAGCCCGAATTTTCTTAATATGAGGGAGCGCGCCAGTTTCTAACACACAGATTTCGTGTGCAGTAGAAAACAAAAAAAAGAACGGTCCGCGTATAAAGCTAAAACACGCATGAGCAACACATGTTTCTTGTTGCACATCGTACTCAGAATTTAAGCTGAGCCCATCGCACAGACAACCGTTTTTATCATCGTAAAACGTTTTTAACTAGACATCTGGTATATTGGTACTGCTTCTTAAAGAAATCACGTAAGACAACCAATAACATATTTACCATTAATAGCTAAAAATATACAATTTCCTGAGAGCAAAACAGTACGACTAATAACTTATACACTCGCCGTTTCTCACAAATACACATATTACCGCGTGTCATTATGACATCCAAAAAACAGAAGATAATGACAGACCTGCACATTTTTTTCCTGACAAAGACACTGTGGTAGTTTAATCTGAACGAGTAAAAACGAAAGAAACTGTCCCATATAAAGCGCGGCTATACTCCTACAATGGAATTCATAGATTACTATTATTATCATCTTTTTATTATGCCACCGCTTTTTGTAAAAAAAATTAATTTGATTTTGTCTAATTTTCTTGTTTTCTGTTTTTCCAGGTATGTCTCTTCTATTTGAAGCAATCCCGATTTCGTATTTGGCAAAGGTGAAATTGGTTGATTTTTATGGAAATGTTATACCTAACTACAAGACCCATTAGTCGGTAAGTTGATTTCAATTGAAATTTTTTGAGGTTATTATAAGATGAGTTAGTAATCCCCGATTCATTAAGTTAGTTAAGTTTGATGTTGAGTAATAAAAAATATCGCTCATTTGTTACAAAAACTACTACTACCGTGTCTGATCGGGAAGTGAAGGAACAGTGTACGAGGTCTGAAGTTGATTTTCTTGGGGAGTGTCCCTACTGCCAGTATTAGTGTGTGTGTTATGTGTGACTGCGTGGGACGATATTGCCTATAGCAGGGGTATTCAACCATAGAGACGCGAACACACAAATTAAAAAATCAATACTTATTCTCTCACTTTTTGAGTTCGTAGGTACTCGTTCAAAAAATAATAATATGTAGATTGGTATTTTATAATTAGTGAACTGAATATATTTTTACCACCATGGGAATGAAATGGCGTGTGATGGTTAAGTTAGTATAGGTAGAACAACCATTTTTTAACATGAAAAATTTTTAAATAATACGTTGATTTTTTGTGTAGGGCGTAATGTCTGTTTATATTTATTTTTTCGATTTTTATGCTCCTTTTGAAGTTTATTTTTATTATATATTTTTAATGCTACCTAAATAATATAAATATTTATAATGAAAATGCACAAATCCCTTTAGTTGATAGTATCTGAAAATATGCAGATGTTTTGCAATCGGTTTATCTGTATATACCTATTGTTAAACTTAAAACGATTTATGTAATTTTATGTCATGTCATGTTAAATTTATAGTCCAGGAATGAGTAACATTTTTTTGCATTATGTATTATTTAAAAAAAAAATGAGGATATTAGATATATACCTCTTCTAGGTACCAGATTAAGCCATTTATTAACCCAGCCAAAGGACTAAAGCCCTGCAAACGTCTGTATTATTACACCCATTTACCCTTCTAAACTTATTGGTCTCTGTTGAGACATCAAATTAATAATAATTTATGCAAACCCATCATGGCTAATACCTAGTGTTTGATGCAAGGATTTGGACTTGGGCATACTCTAATTACTTTTTGTTTGTGGGGATCGATTAGTGATTCTAGAAATTATAATTTTTTGTCTTCTAATTGCACAATATTTATATATTTGTTTAGTTATTTCACATACTTAAATAACATTTGTTTTTTACTGTAAGAACACCTCACTGGGCACATCATTAATAAAGTTTGCGACCCTAAGTTTGCATACCACTGATTCAAAGTACCCACCAGACTTACCGCCAGCGTCAGATGTGTCCAACTTGAGTGATGGGCCAATATACTAACTATTTATTGGTACACCCTTTTCTTGCGCGCCTTTACACAAGTTAACCGCCATCTTGTCAAAAAATCCTTTAAAATCTGCCTTTATCTTGTCGTTATGTTTAATCTTGCGTGTGAG
The DNA here is from genome assembly GCA_022494985.1 of Micrasema minimum. Classification (NCBI taxonomy): domain Eukaryota; kingdom Metazoa; phylum Arthropoda; class Insecta; order Trichoptera; family Brachycentridae; genus Micrasema; species Micrasema minimum. Next base: position 171,534 of record JAGVSP010000308.1, read on the forward strand.
AATTTTGTTTATTCTCCTTGAACTGTCAAACTCACAGTACTTTCAGTAAGATATTGTGTTTATTTTATTTAACTAATACATATAAAAGTGTAGGTATACGTATAACATAGTGTACTACTGTACATACACATGTGAAAAATAGCAAACTAAATACCCCATGATAACTACTGTTAAAAAAGTTTAGCGGTAATAACGAATAACATTTGCTGTGAATCTTGATCATTGTTATTTGGAGGTAACTCTGATCAGTTTTACGCTTTAGTCCGAAATATATTTTTATGTGAAAATCACATCGCACATCACCGTCTCCGTAATCAAAACCGCGAGATCTCGGCTTGCTTTCCAAAAAAAAATTGCTAATTATAAAATGAGGGAAATGTAGAAAAATTTTTGACCAGTTATTTTTAATCGCCTGATAAATCGCAGCGCCCTGTTAATATTACTCAGAGCGTCTCTGTTAATATTATATTATATTCATCGTTCCTGTTAATAAATATCGTGCGTTTCCTGATTAAAGTATCGGAACGCCGAATGATTCATCAGGCAACTAAGAATAATTTGTCAAAAACTGAGTTCTTTATTACGAATTAGTGCAACCCATTTTTTAACAGAAAGATTACTAAAGTTTTGGTCATTCTTATGAAACGTCAATAATTAAAATTATTAAAACATCAATTAACCATTGATGTTTTGTTTAAAACTGCTCGTTAACTTGTCGCTGATGAAAACTTTGATTTTTCAGTGTGGCGGTCCAAAGCGCTAGCCACTTACTACACCGAGAGGCGGACAAATAATATAAATATGTATTCCTGTGTGAAATAAAAATAGTAAATAAATGGCAATTTTTTACGGGTACGCCCAAAACGGTTCGTAAATTACCTATGTAACAAAACTCGATTACTAAAGCGGTAAACCCAGTGAATCTATACATCATATTTGGAGTGTATTTTTTGAGAAAATATATTGTTTTTATTTGAACCATAAGTAGTTTCGAGAAAGATTTATTAAGAAGTTTTTTTTTTTCGATTTAATTTTGGCAAATTATTATCAAACATAATTTATTAACTCAAATTAACACTATTCACAAAGATAACAAAATAAAAAACCGTTATTTTTATAAGAATTTCAGCAATTTTACTTAATCTGCGGTACTTATAAAAGCTTTTATGAGAAGTGAAAAAAAAATCATCTCATGATTAAAAAAATCTTTCTTGATTCACACTTTCGACTTCAAATAAAATGATGTAGATTCACCAGTTTTCGGGTTTGTACTACGAGTTTGGTTACACCGTGTTATATTCGACTAAAAAATATAATATAAACATCAAAATTATTTTATTCATAATTAGGCTAACTGCCGATTAGGTATTTAGAATATTTCATTTTAATAAATATGTTAAAGCCTCTCAGCTACGAATTTTGGCTAGTAAATTCTAATAATATTCCGTGATGTAAAAGGATCCGCCATAACCCCTGAGTTTTATATTCAGAGGAGATATTTAAGGTCTTTTAAATTTATGCGCCGTAAAAGTTTGTACGGACTCCCAAATCCCAAACAGCGGAAACAAAAAGCGCTCTAGCACTGAAATATTGTATAAAGAACACAAGCTAGCACTCCTAAATCTGGCTTATTTAGAATATTATACTGGGGTTGTGCACAAAGCGACCAGTCTTGGGGTGAGTAATAAAAACAATATTGAAATGTATGTTAGGTACTTACTTTTTTCCCTTATACGGACTCCGATGGTTCATGACTGGCACTGCATTAGTACACCTAAGTGCAATGAATCACCGATAAAAATTTGTTATTCTAACGGACAGTATTTTTATTTTTAATCACTCACGATATTAACGATATTCGGTCCAGTGCTCATCACAGATAAACTATCGACGTCGTTAAAACCGTGCTAACACGTGTAGCCCTACCGATTTGTTCGATCCCAGTGAATTTCGTTCGATACCGTGGTATCGATAGCGAGCATAGCGATCATGAGCCGAGCGGACGGGCCGAATGCAACGCGATTATATCGCGGTGATCGAGGCCGGTACTCAAACGTTAATTCAACGCGCTTTGTCGGATTTTTTATTAGAGTCGAAGCTTTTCTCACCTATTTGGCTTGCCGAAAACGGCTAAATTATAAGAAGAATGAAATACAAATATCATGTGTGAATCAAGATCTATCTCGGGAAATGGCTCGCGACTAGTAGCGTTCGTTTTAATAATCCCCCCCGATAACTTCTTAACGCGGTGTTCCCTTGTGATCGCGAAAAAGGTTTCTAAACATCCTATGGGTAAGAAATCGTTATCACGACGCTTTTTACGAGTCGTAGTCTGATCTGTGATCGAGCAACAGATTAGTTAAATTGAGATGATTTTTGGCTCACTATCTAACAAAATAATTCTCCTCATTTGGCTCGACCATGGGGGGACCTTCCGTTCATCCATTCCATGCTTTTTATTTTGTTTTCCCACCATTTTTATTATGCTTTGGTTTGAACTTTCGAATAAAAATATTAAACTTCATTCCCGTACGCCGCGGCCGCCGCTAACTCCTTCACATATTCCCCCCCCCCCCCCACCCACCCCCCCCCCCCATCCCGTCTCCCCACCCCCCCACCAACGATCTACATAACTTAAAAATACTAACCATACACCCTATTACATAGCGTCCCCCCCGTTTTTCTTACATAATGCAGTTCTACGAACTATCTGAACCCTGTTCAAGATCCGTCCTCCCATGTATTAGCTATCGGATACACAAGGATAACTCTGTCCCCGGTCGTTTAGCATTTTATTGGGCTTTAATGCGAAACGTTTAAGGAAAAATGTCAACGTAAACGGCTTAAACAGATTGATTTAACCACATAGACATAAGTAAATAGTAAGAACCTAACAGTTTTCTAAAAAGAACTCCTTACAAGTATAATATGACAAAATATTGATGTTGTATTATTGAAATTAAGATTTCAGGATATATTCATTATAAAAATTGTAAAATACATGGAGTAACAAAACTCGTAGTACAACCCGAAAACTGGTGAATTCTCATCATATTTGGAGGCGAATGTAGGTATCATATGACTTTTTAATTAGAGTGTAATTTTTTAAAAATTATCTTAAAAGCTTTCATTAGTACCTACATCAGATTAAGTAAACTAACACAAATTTCTTTTTAAAATGCGGTTTTATATTTTGGTTATTATTTGCGGGATCTTACTATTAATTTGACTAAATAAATTATTATTTGTTAACTGTTTGCAAAAATTATCGAAAAAAAATCACACTTGTACTTAATTATTCTCGAAAACTCGGGTCAAATAAAATTTTTAAAATCTACAAAATCGCACCTCCAAAATATGGACATATAGAATAACTGTTTTATCCGCTTGTACAAATCGAGTGTGTTAGTTAACCATGTATTATTCTTCCTGAACTCCACAAATGTAGGTACAAGTTCAACTAAATAAATCCTTAAAAAACTCGCGTAGGTATAACACATTTGCAAAAAGGAATGCTGTAGCGTCAAGCACAGATGGTACTATCGACGTAGTTAAAACGTGTCATCAAATCGTGCTAACGACATACACCGATATTGAGCGATGCATGAATGACATATCGTTCAATATGTGCGATCGCTGACCAAAAAGGTTTGACGTTCTGAGCCGAGCGGAGCCGAAACTACGGCTAACTATCGACGGCCATACGTCAAACGTGCTAAATCATCGTGCTTGTCGGATTTTTATTATGTCGATCACTGTTCGATCTCAATATTAACGTTCGGCGAACGCGTTCGCCGAGACGAGCATAGCACGATCTGAGCCGAGCGGGGCCGATGCACGCGATATCTCGGCCGTACGTCAAACATTAAATCACTAGCGCTTTGTCCGGATATTTTAATTAATGTCGATCTGCTTTTCTTTCAAACGCGGCTTGTTGCCGAAAACCGGCTAAATTATAATAAAGATTGAACGCAATATAATGTTGCGAATAATACTATATCGTCGGAAATGCTCGCGACTAGTATGCGCACGTTTAATAATCCCGATCGAAACTTGTAAACTTGCCTCAACGGAGTCATCTTGTGAACGCGAAAACGTTTAACATCCATGGGTAAGAAAATCGTGTTATCAACGTAACACCTTATTATGCGTAAATCGGAGTGATCTGTTGATCGAGGCACAGATATGCTCAGCCCCCTGGTCGGCGTGAGAATGATGTGTAATTATTCGGAACGTACGTCAGCATAAAACACTAGTGCGCCAAGCGCCTACTTACTACAATCCTTCTATCCTCCATCACTACCACCAGCGCACGTATTATGAACTTCTGTGAACAATGTGGCAAGAGGCAAGACACTTACAAAAAGCGCAGTCTAAGACTCTCTAGACCTTTTCTGATCATCATTATTGCGTTTTGATACCGTGTCATGAATTCAAATTTCTTAAGCTCTTTAGTAACTTGATATTTAATAATGGTTTTGTGAAATCAAATTTTTCATGATAGAATTGCAGAAAAATACAAGCGAAGAGAATCACTAAAACCATCAGTGAATACCCGTTCGTATATCCGGATAATTAATTAAGTGAGATACAATCCTTTATAGTTTTTATTTCACATATGTACGATCGGTGACGAAGCGCGTTGCCGCCCGATCGCTTTTACAATAATCTAACTTTTAATTATTGTATCTCGCTTATTATTCCGATTTATAAAACGGATTGCCACCGGACGATCTTGTGATTTTTATTTTTATTTTTCTGCATTACACAGAAAATTTTGGTTTTCAAGCTATTGTAACTATTGGTCTTCCTATAAAGATTTCGTTTCTTCTCATATAAGATTTTAAATGTGATCCTTAGGAGTATTCTGAGGCACCCGTAGAGCCAAAATGAACGGTCATTATTTATTATTAATGACGATCATTAGAAAAATTCATACAAATTTATGATTAGATATGCAACGTATGATGATCGATTAATTTATCCGTCAAATAAAAAAGCAAAACATATTAAAATATATTTCGATTCATGAGACCAAACCCATACTTCAAGTGAAGTGTCAAAAAATGTCTCCTGCAAAAAGCTAGCGATTGGCATTATACCTAAAATGTCCAACTGTAAGATGGTCCCATCCCTAGTTCGGTATAAAATGTATTTGTTCAGCACAAAATAATGTCCGCAGCAGTCTGCAGTTGATGTTATTTCATTCCCAGTCCAATTTGCTTTAAAATGACCCCCTGATCGCGATCTTACTCAGCAACTTAGCAGAAGACCTTGACAATTACTACTTGAGTAATTTAACTTGTATAGAAGCGTTTTCAACCGGACGCAATTACAAATAAAAAAAAAATAAAAATTGTTTAGTTCAAAAATATAATTATTATAATTAAAATTGATTTATTTCAAACAGTCAAATACATTACATAACAAACAAATATATAATTATAGACCTTGCTGAGTAACAACTATGTTATAATACACTAATTATACTAAAGTATTCTTAACTTTAACTCTACCCAGCTTCATTATAATACCATACTTATATAAAAATAACAATTTATATATATAATAAATAGATACACGACGTGCTTATTCTTCGTAATCGTGAAATGGTTTTCATCAGAACGCGTAGCAAAAAATTTATATGCAACAAAATTCAAATAAATTTAATCACCTCTTGTTGCAGTTAAAAAGATTTAAATGACTGCATACTAATCAAAAATACCTTCTGGAAGAAATAAAAAAAACTAGATTTTTTTACGAAACTTAAAACTCATCCAAAATATAAATAAGTAGGGTAGATAAACCTAAATTTCGTAATTTACATTAATGTATTCAAAAACCTGCATCTTAAGCCTAGCTTAGGAGTGCGGGAATAACTGATTAATTAGTAGAATTTAAATAAAAATAATCATGATCATCATCATCACACCAGCTCCGCTCCCTAAAGTGGAAGCATATGGAATCCACAAACTGCCTCCAGCCAACGCGATCGCCGGCCAGCATCCGTGCATCGTCCAAGTCAGTCCCCCTAATATCATACAACGTTAATTTATCAAATTATTTTGTGCTATTTATTTGTAATTAATGCGATCTTTGTTTAGCCACATTTTTAATAAGTAAGTAGATGTCTAATAAGGAATTACGCGTATCGCTTTTTCTTCGTGTAATCCTGTTCATATAGCCTGAGTTGTAATAACCTCCCGTCTGACTGAGAACTCGCTCATTTCATTTCTTTCTTCGCGTTGCATTTCTGATTTATGTGCATCACCTTTAGTTTTGCATTTTCTAGTTGCATTGCGTGTCGATAATTGATGAATTGTCTTAAGTGCATCACTTTGCAATACCTACATTGTTTACGTGCAATTATATTTTATAAAGGGGTAATCAATTTTGCAATATTGAAGACACTTTAATTTTCTCTCTGCTTTTTTAAGCATTTCATTGCTGTTTAGGAATGCATTTTTATGCAACATATTTTTATCTGGTTTATTAATCTAGTCACTATTTTCTTTATGATAATGCCAGTCAAAACAAATAGTAATTCAAAGGGTTTCACTAACTAACTAACCATCACGGCCATTTTCCCTAAGGGGTATGGAGAGAGGATAGAACGCCACAACCACTCTGTCCTGGTATACTTCTCTTGCTTCCTCCACATTCATACATCTTTCTCATGCACGCACGTCGATTATTCTGTCTTTTCACGTGCCCATTTTTCAAGAACTTGCTGTACTTGATCATAGCCATGTCTTTCTCGGCCTTCCTCGGCTCCTACATCTAGACACACTCGCATCATATATTATTTTAGCCGTTCTTTCATCATTCATTCGCTCTACATGACCGAAGCATCGTAATAGGCCTTTCTTAATTTTGTCGATAATGCTTATCTCAACTTTGCATTCTGCATTAATTTCGACATTAGTGCGCCTATCATACAAAGTTTCACCACACATCCGCCTGAGAGATCGCATTTCAACAGCGTTCAATCTTCTTTCGTCCTTTTTTTACTTGCATGCATTTCCTAACAAAATACAGATTTTATTTTTTTCTTACATTATTTTGATGAATTCATTAATAATTCATGTTTATAATAAGTATGTAGGAAGGTACCTACTTATGTTTAGAAAATGTCCAAATGAATTATTTACTAGATATGAAATACAGCTTAAATGAGTTTCCAGATTGGATATTATTATTAGAAAGGATTGAACTGAAATATGAACTGACAACTAAGGTAAACCGAAAGCTGAAAATGACAGCTAAATTAGCACCGCCTACTTGTTTCATAATAACTGAACAAGAACTGAACCTGTTTTATTCTTTAGCCATAGAAAATGCCGACAATAGGCAGGTTGTCATTTTTTAAATATTCTTGTAGTAAAATAAAACAAACAAAAAAAAACGATACCATCAGTGCTATCTGCATGTCCATCTGGTATTTAATAAGCAAGATACAATTGTTCAACTTTGATTTTTAAAATTATTACGAAAAATCATTCCGTAGGTACCTAGTTGATGGTCCAGTAAATAAATTGATGTAATTATTAGGTACCTAACTGCGTTACAGTTAAAGAATTCACGTTTATTAACGACGAATACTAGGTGAAATTTCCTTTTATCGCTAGCCTAGCCCTTTTTCTCAACATTTCTATCCAACAAAACGCTTTTACACACGCGCCGCGCGTCGACATACCATTTCATTTACCTACTTGAACTTACGATTTTCTTATGCATTATTAATTTATTTGTTCCATGAAGCGTGCAGTGCAGAGTGCAGTCATGAGTGGTTTTATTAGCAATAGTAGGCGTGAACTCCCCACCATGTTTAGTAGAACAACGCCTACCGCCTTACTGAGCTATCGGCCTACCAAGACTTGCCTATTGGCAATGGATATGGGCATTTGAGGTTATGTTTGATTATCACCTCCACGGACGCCATTTTGTCTCCGCGATTTGCCGCGTTTTTTTGCGATCGCGTGCCGGAGCGCGATGCGATATTGTTGATCGACGTAGATACAACAAATTAGCCATGGAGTTTGTACTATAGTAAAAATAATAAGAAGGTATAATAAACTTACGTAGTTGAAGCTTACAGTAATCAAAGGAAAATGGAATCAAAAGGACATATTTGAATATCGTTTAAAATTGACGGCATAACCTCCCGTATACTGACGTAATGCCGTCAATCTAATTTAAAATATACTTTTTACGTTACAGTTATATTTCTAACGACGATTTTCGGTGAAATTATTTTTCTCTTATTTGACATTTTTAATCGTATTGGATAGAAAAATAGGCTTTATGATCATCGAGATGATAGATTTGATAAAATTTTAGTGTGGTCCTCTTAGTATTAATCAATATTTGTACCTACTTAGACCCTAACAATTTTGTGTTTCGTGAAAAATTTTTGCTCAATCAAAATCCTAAATAATGTTAAAAAACTAAATTTTTTGCTAATTTGTGATCTCTGGATTTATTTTTAATGATAATTCACGTAAAAATAGTACGCTAATCTCAAAACTAACATTTCTGACTTAGTGTGTTTTAACTAAACAAGGTGACGATATATTACTTTTTTTTTGGGGTTTGTGAACACCTATTCTGAAAACTCAGAAGTCTAGTCTAGATTGGGCTCTAGTTAGGGTGCAATGATTCGTAATCCATAGAAGAGAACAGTGTGCATATGCAGGGCATGTTTTAAAAAAAGGCGGTATTTATTCGTTTTATCCGAATAAATACAATTTTTAAAAAGGTTGATAAAAATAATTTTGGTTTAAATTTTTATAAACAGAATGAATCCATTAAATTTTAGATATGCCTCTAAAAATATCGTTTTTATTTCTTTGCGGCGTTACACAAATTGCCGTAAAGCGGGTTATCGCAAATCACGGCAGACAACCAAACCTCGATGATTTATAATTTTTATCTCGATACTAATCGCATGAAACTAATTTAGTTCCAACTCCGTTCGTGATTTTAGTAAACTCGTTTAAAACCTAGTTCATGCATAGCACAACGCTATCTGCCCACGAGCGAATTTAAATTTTATTAAAAATAATAACTAATAAATAAACACTATCGCGATATGTTTATTACTTCCCAAAGAAAATTTTCAAAATGGCCATAAAATAAAATTATGCTTCTATGTTTTTTTTATAAAAAACCTGTTTGTTTTGTTATTAAAACCGTAAATTTTAAGCTCATGAGATTTTGCGCATGGTACCTAAATACAATCTTATCTAAAAAATAACGTAATTTGTTGGCTACGTAATTGATATTGAATCTTAAGAGCCTAGTCGTAGATTAATCTAAACTGAATAAAAAAAAACAATTTTTTTTCTTCAAGTACTGTTTGGCATCTTTTCATCTTTACTGTTTTCCTTTTGCCGAAAACTAATACATTTCCGTCTGTTTAAATTTACATTCGGCAAGAAAATACTTTGAGAAATATTTTGGAAATTAATATTATGTTAACTACTACATTGTTTTGTTATGTTGTTCTATAGGTACAAAATTGAACATATTAAATGTTTGACCATAAAGTTTTATGCTTTGAATATTAAAACATGTTTTTGGAAATTGGTCAATCTAATATTTTTTCATTTTTTGATGCAAGAACAAAAAAGTATGAATGTAAAAAACAAAAAAAGGTTCAATCAATATCTACACATAAAAATTAAATGTTAGTCAAAAAAGTTGTGTGCATTTTACAAATAAAAAATGTTTTACTGGAAATCGAACCAAGATGTCAATGGTAACTATACATCTTGACCACAAATGTTTTTTAAAAATCTGAGATATTATAAAAATATCGCTTTATATTTCATCTTACCGAGATAAAGTTGATATATTGGGACCTGTGCCTAGAAGTATTCTTTTATAATTTATTTTTAAATAAATCTATGCATTCTATGATATTTGCACATATTCAAATTTTTAATACTATTTCCAATAAAGCCAAAAATGCTTGTGCTTGAAAAGTCGTGTCGAAGTGGGGATTCGAACCGACGATCTCTGGACTCGGAGACCGTTACGCTACCACTGGGCTACCACCTGTTCAAAAAAGTACCCGTATTAAACGTTTATTTATAATAACTGAATAAAAATACTACAATAAAATATTGTAACTAACGCTCAAACCACTTCTAATTTTATTTCGTTTTTTGACATCCATCTTCACATAATATTTCTTAGAAAACTTATTTACCATATTACGTCGAGTTTAGAAAATAAATCGTTCCTTGTATTTTAATTTATGTTTTGTGTCACTTATTTACTCTCGTCTGTCAAATCTTGTGTTTTGACAGTTACCCATACGCTAACTCCATGTCAGACTCATAGTGACGTATATCCAAAAAAGTAAACTTTTACGCTTTTATTTTTGTATTCCCTTTATTTCGTCTAATTTAATATGATCGTGTACTTACTACAGGGCTTATGATCTATTCGGATAGAAAATAAGTATTTTCAAGTAAAATCCAGTAAAATAATTACATCTACGAAATATCATAGATACATCAAATTTATTACTTTGATAATTAGTAAAGCGCCGTTTTCGTATAAATACATACCAAGGGCGCTTGTTATTTTTCTTCTATAGCAAATTTTTATTCAAAACCACGTCAATAAAAATGCCTTAAATACAATTTCACATCTCAATAGAGACGAAAAGTTTGGAAGGGAATATGGATATCTAGTGCGTTCACACAGGCTTTATGACCTGTCATTGGCTGGGTTAAGTGGCCACTTGATGTATTACAACATTCCCATTTCACCTAGTATTTGATATCCATATCTGCCAATATACAGTAAAATGGCGCGACGCTTCACATAATAAATTAAATAGTTGAAGTTATAAACAAAGTGTTACTTATCCGCTCTCAATTGTGCATAAGGCACTGCGTTGGTTACACCATGTACAGTGTATCGTGATAAATCAACTAAGCAAAGATAAGATGTAAAAATAAATTTTAATTATTCAAATAATTTGTTACTTGTTGAAATGTGGAGTTGGGCCACTGCCGTTGTGGCCAACATGTCACCCGTTGTGTGATCATTTGGGGCGTCTATTTTTAGATGGCTCCCTGTATTCCTCTGTCGAGCCGACTGCGACTGAGAAATTAGTTAAATATTAGTAGACTCCATATTTACTAACTAGCGACTAGATACTATTACCTGCCTCATTATACACACGTGAACATTAACACTACACTGCGCTAATCGAAGTCATTAAATATTATTATTGGAGATGATTATTATTAATTTATTATCGTAGTCATCTACAGTATCTGTCCTAAAACTGATAATGGTAATGCATATTGACATTTATGAATTTTGTTTTAAGAGATTGTATAAATTATTTTGTTTTTTTATTCACAGCAAGCTTAGCAAAGTAATAATCGGCTAACTTATGTAGCGCCATTTTTGAGAAAATCACTTCAAGGGCGCTTTTCATAAATATGCAACAAGAGGTTCAAAAAATATAAGATTAGAAAAGAAAAGAAAAACTATGTCACAGAATTGTCTAATGTATTATATAAGGGCATTAAAATGTATGAGGAGATTCCAAATGAAATAAGAAATTAACAAAATGTAAAGTTATTTAGGGTTAAATGTAAAAAATATAAGTGTGGAAAATTATTAGTGTAGGTATTATATTATAGCAAATTTTAATAATGGTAGGATAAGAAAAATAGTTAGGAAAAAAAATTAAGTATAATGTAATAATTATATTAGTCTATGTAAAAATTATATATAATAATTTTAAAAAAATTAAATTAAATAAAAAAAATATTTTTATCTAAGGTCAAAAGACATATATTTTGTGAATTTATATGTGTGAGACTTGAAAAAGGTGCGTCTGAACGAAATTAACTGTAACATATTATTATCTGTTTTTCTTTAATCATTTTCAAATATGTACATATATTTATTTTATTTTTACTTCTTAAGAGGACATTATTCACTTTAGATACCAAGGGTTGCTGTGTCCGTTGCCTAACTTTTTACAAAGTCAAACCACCGCACACCTAATATTCTTCTAAAACACCTATTCTCAAAACTCAGAAGTCTGCTATTTTAGGCCCTGGTTAGGTGCCATGATTCGCAGCCATAGAGGAAAAAAGGTGTGATGCAGGCGTTATAAAGGCGGCATTTTGTGTTAACCGTTTATGTACGTTTTTATAATTCATTTACTTGTACAAAGGTGTTAGGGGTTTATAATGATTAAAATAAAATAAAAATGTATCTCTAGTCCGTGTGTTTAATGACTGCCCCCTTAATGTATTTCGCCCGCCGTTTGATAAATTATTCCGCACGACCAAGGAGTAGAGATGGTGCGAATTGTAAATCGTGCCATGTTATTCTCGGACGTCCTCGGTATTCATTACCATTACCTTCCACACATAATTTGCATCGCAGATCAAACAATCTTGCACCTTCTGTAATTCGCATTTTAACTCTCGCACTACTAATGAACTAATGAAGCACAGGCAAATGTATAGTTTTTTAAATAAATAAACGCTTGAAACGCATTGTGCATAATATTTTTAACTTGTGAAATTTCTGAAAAACTCGCGGTGTTTCCACGTGATTTAGCGTAGCCATACTTAAAATAGAAATGTTTCGATTGGTTTGGGCAAATTGAGAAAATTGAATACGAAGTAGAATTTTTTTTTCGAAATTTTTTTGCAAATTGTTATCAAAAATAATTTATTTAGTAAAGTTAATACAACCATAAAGAAAACAAAATAAAAAACCGCATTGTACCTATGAATGCTTTTATGAAAAGAAAAAAAAAAATGTTCAAGTTTAGATTTAAGTCATATTAGGTAGGTACACATTCGACTCCAAATATGATGTAGATTTACCAGTTTTCGGGTTGTACTACGAGTTTTTTTACTCCATGTATAATGGGATACAGCCTTAACATATCGCACCATGAATACTAAACTGCACTAACTCAAAAAAGAAACATTTTGGGAAATCGCAAAAATGTGATTTTATTTCTGTACAGTTTCATTAAAACTGGATTTAAAAAATATATATCTCTACATGGGAAAGAGATAGAAACATGTTTCTTGGATAGAAATGTGGCGGTCGGTATGAGCTGTAACTGTTGGGGACGGTAAATTATTATGGCCATAAATAATCAGCCATTTGCTGGGCTAATGGAGAGCTCTGCGTTGGTCCAATATCCCGTCAGGTCTGGTGCAGCGACGACCCTATTTTAAGAAATGCGTCCATTTTGTCTTAAAACTGGATAAAATTTAAAAAATCCATCAATCGTTGTCGTCCATTTTCTCCTCGGCAAGGATTTTTTACATATTCCACGTAAACATTTATAATCACAATAGTTAATAAGAGAAGAAGATGGCGTCTCACTCAGTAGCGACCCATGACAATGATCTGGCCCCGACTCACTAGATAATCCGTGTCGAGTCAGGGCATTATTTTCAGTGTATCATTATACATTTTAGAACATTTACATGATTAATTAGAATTGAATTGTCAACAGCGGACGACCAGGACGCCGAGAACCTGATTCCTTGTAAAAAAGGCAAGCATGGTTAAGGCTCTTATTTAACTAACTAACTAACAAACCATCACGCTATTTCCCCGTAGGGGTAGGCAGAGAGGATAGAACGCCATACCACTATGTCCTGACATACTTCCTTTGCTTCCTCTACATTCATACATCTCCTCATGCACATACGACGATTATTCAGACTTTTCACATGTCCACTTTCAAGTACTTGTCGTACTTGGTCATGCCATGTCTTTTTCGGCCTTCCTCGGCTTCTACATCTAAGCACACTTGCGTTTAAACTTATTTTAGCCGTTTTTTCATCACTCATTCGCTCCACATGACCAAACCATCGTAAAAGCCCTTTCTTAACTTTCGTCGATAATGCTTATCTTAGCCTTGCACTCTGCTCTAATTTCGACATTTGTACACTTATCATACATAGTCTTACCACACATTCGCCATAGAGATCGCATTTCAACAGCATTTAGTCTACTTTCTTCCTAAGAAGTCAGTTAATAATTTGTTTTGCGTGTCCATTTGGTTAAATAACTTAGGGCCAATAAATATAAAGTGGCGCTGCGCTAATGTTGCTTTTCTTTGTGGTATTGAAGAATATACCAGAAGCGTGTTTATATCTTTTTTAATAGGTAATCTATTAACATATTTATCTGCTTTAAAAAATGAATACAGAAACAGCAATAAAAAATAATCCTGCATCGGAACGCTTCATCCATCCCGTACAAATAATAAAGATAATCTCGAATGTATGATTAGTAGAGTAGAGCTTGGAGCACGTGGTCTCGGTGGCAACCGACTGCCCCCCCTTACCCCGCCCCTGTCACGCCACCGAACCCGCTATACGTCTGTATATACACTATACAGGGTGCCTGCCGTCTCCAGGCAACCCCCGCATCCCCTGCTCGGCTGCAACACTTTGATGTTCAGACACCCCTTGCAAGGGATCTTCACGCTTGTGTACATATTTTTTCAATTGAACTTTATGAGCTATCCTAAACTATCATTACTTTTATATCCGAAGAAGAATTATAGGTACTAAACCTAATATTCCTAATAGTAACTAATCCAATATAATGAAAGAAAGATTGAGAATTGAGAATGTACAATAGGAAAATTTATAATATTTTTTGAGATTATCTACTGACATTTCTTGGTGGAATTGCATTTTAATAAATTATTATTATTATTATTTAATATTAGGCGAGCAGCCTAAATCGGACAGTTAGTTAGGTTTAAACTTTATACAACTTGTCCAGTCATTCTTAAACCCGTTCACACTATTCACAATGACCAGCTCCTGCGGTAGCCCGTTCCAGCTATCTACCACCCTGTTGCTCAGGAAATGCTTTCTTGGGTTCTGATTAAACCGGGTCTTCTCCAGCTTAAGGTTGTGGCCTCGAAGTCGTGCGTTGTTTTTCAGTTTGAAGATTTCACACAATTTATTACACTTATAGTGACGGTTCATTATCTTGTATGTTTCAATTAAATCACCCCTTTCCCGTCTTTTCTTCGGTGTTAAATAAACACCTTTTTAGTTATAATTAGTATACCTAACAAAACACCTTTTTAGTTGTAATTAGTATACCTATCCCATTTGTATATAACATGCTGATTTGTAAAGCCTCTTACCAGTCTGACGATGCTAGCGATAGCAAAACCAGGTTACTGGAATAAACTATATAAGCGGTCTTACTAAAAAGGTGTTTTATTTATTTGTATAAAAGTTATGAATATTTGAAATTTTTCTGTAAAAATAAAAAAAGATTCCTCGTAGAAAAATATTTAGACTCGCGGCTGAGCTTTAAAAAATTGGAGTTTAGCTGGACAGAAAAAACACACAAACATAAAAATATTTCGTATGTGATACCTTGGACTGGCGCTGATGCGTAAGGCTAATCACCTTGCCTTCATGTTACAAATGATTAATATTCACCTCACTTGGTGAACCAACCCAGTAGCCTATGCACCATTGGGTGCGGATAAGGGAGAGCAGTAGTAGTAGTCTAGGAACAGGGTGGGCTCTCATTGCGCATAGGGTATTCAAAATATTAGACACATATTCTTAGTCGACTGATAAATTATTTGTATATCATTAGGACGGTAGGCAATGTAATATATTATTCGGATGGCCGCTTTTGAAGATTATTTCCACTATTCCAAGGAGCAATCTTGTTTGTAACCTCAGTCTCCGAATTTCCGCACAAACGGCCTACACGACAGCTCCCCCAGTCGCCCTCTCCCTCCCGCATCCGGTGCGGGAATCCGCGCGCGAGAGAGAGACGGGGCATTGAAGAATGAATTCGTCCGCGACCGTTTTCACGGTGAAAATGAAAACGATAGTTGTTATTGACATTTGCTTTTCGTACTTTTAGCTCTATTCACGGTGGCTCTGAATTAGAATAAAACATTTTGTAAAGATAACTTAAATGGTAAATATTTGTATAAAATGAAGACTTAAGCGAACCCTGCTGTCCCGTCCATGCGCTTTGTAGCTGCAATACGACTTGGGGTCTAAACCTTGTAAACTCAACTTGCAGGAAAATCAAAAAATATTTTAGAATAAGTATATTCTTACATGATTTATTATTATAAAAATACATACATACCTATATATAGTACCTAAGTATATTATGCTTAGAGTCTGGAAGAATCGCTATTTCCATTCAGATTACTTTTTTATTTTTTTGTGTCTCTTTTTTTGTATAATCTGAATAAAAGTATTTATCCATTAATTTATTAGTATAAATTTCAAAATAAAATCATTGATCTTGTCCTTAAGATTAATGTTCTTATGTTATTATTGTGTAACGTAATTAATTAGCCGAGGGAGGCCGAGATAGACATGGCATGATCAGAATACTAAAATGCATAGTTCCAAAAGAAATAAAGAAAGACGTAAAAGATAATCTCAATATATTATTTCAACTATGTCAACGTCTTATCTGTGGAAAACCTATGCAAATATAAAATAATGACAGATCATTTCCTTGACGATGGGCACAAAATAAAAATATCACACCCGATTGAGACAAGATTAGTTTCGGCAGCCTCGGCAGGTAAACTATTACGGGAAAAGAACATTGGCGTGTGTTATTCCAGCGGTGCGATTCTCTAAGGTTTTTAGACAGTTCTGCGCATACGAATTCAGTACAAAATCGTATGCGCAGTAGTTTAAAAACACTTACAGAATCGAAGCGCAGATCTATTTAATCGGCTCCCAAAAAGTATTTACGAAGAAAAAAAAATATTAAATTTAAAAAAAACATTAAGAACATCTTAAAGGGCACACAGTTATTGGTTGCAACGCTACCTACTTAAAATAAGAATATAATGTTAGATACTAATTTGTGTAATAAAATAAGAAGAAAAAAAAGTATTTATATGTAATGTAACCCGCAGACAAGCCCCGGCTTTGCGGGAACAATAAATACATTTTATGTATTGTTTATAAAACATGTTTACTTCAAAATAAAATAAAATAAAAATAAAAAAAGATCAAGTACAACAAGTTCTTGAAAGTGGACATGTGAAAATTCGGAATGATCGGCGTGCGTGCATGAGAAGATGTATGAATGTAGAGGAAGCGAGGGAAGTGCGCCAGGACAGAGTGGAAATGGCGTGATGGTTAGTTAGTAAAACTTGTGAAAGATGGCGTAATGCTCTTCCATATCTAAATAATATTTTTTTATTTGTCACATTATTTGTATACCGTTATTTTTATCGAGAAATAGCCCCAAGTGTGCTGTACCTTAATTTAAAGAGAGGCTAGATTGCAAGTCGTCTTGTAGCTACCAAGCGCATAGGCCATTGCAATTATTCTAGCCCCCCTAACAGTGGTTGAAAGATTTTTATTGCCATGAATACATACTTTATAAGGAGATTCATTGAGGTATCTCTCTCAAAAGCAATAACAAATCACAACCTTACGTCCTTACTGGGCTCTTAACTTTCTAAGATGGGTCAACTTTCACTCTCTATCACTTGCACACACTTATATTAAGGGGGAAGTAACCACAAACACAAACATAATAATAGAGGAGAATGCATTCGTTTGGCTGAGTGTAACCTACTATGCACTATACACCAATACAACTGTAAACACACTCAAACTATTAAACAACACTTTCATTATCAAAAGGGGGAGATCTATAAAAAAAACTTTCATTTATTAGCTTGGAGAAATTTGTTATGCCGGCCTCTATTTCCCTTGCTGCTTAGTGCATTTCTTTTGATTGTTCTGATGAATTTCCAATTTGTATTTTACGGATCAATCACCCCCGGGAGACACTATCGATCGTCCCAATTGTCTGTTTCATTCTAACTTATCTTATTTTGTTGATTGATTCGGCATTCACTTTGTAACACTTCATAATGAATTATGATTAAATAAAACACTGTTATGTGTTACTATTGGTACAATAGTACCAATAGTAACACATAACAGTGTTTTATTTAATCATAATTCACTAACTTATCTTATTTATGTATCTCTTTCTCAGTTTGGAGTGCATTGGATGCAGTCCCATCAATTCAGCCGGAGAGAATATGTCGAAAGCGTCGTGAATAAAATATCGTCACATTTTTATCAGCGCTTTAATACCGTGATCCTTTTACCATGTGGAGTATTTTATAGCAGTCATATTTTAGGTTTTTTCTTCCTTTAATAATTGATAGTTCCGTTGCAACATGTAATTTACTTTGTCTATTACTTTTTATTTATGTTGATTTCTGCAGAGGGAATGATACAGCTATAAATATTTTTGTAATGTTGTGTTTTACATTGGAATAACTTTTATGTAAAAAGTCTGATAAATTTATCTAGTGGATCGTTAATTTTATGATAATAAACAACAGCGGCTAACTTATATATCCCTATTTTTGTGAAGAATCACCAAGTTTTCAATCAACTTAGTCTACAAAGATAAAAGCTTCGTTTGATATAAACAATTCCCTTGTCCTGACAATGCTGATATGTGATACCTTGGAATGGCGCTGAAGCGTAAGACTGGTCATCTTGCCTTCATGAAAAGAATGATCAAGATTCACTGTACTTGGTGTACCCATGCAGTGCCCCATACACCATTAGGTGGGGATAAGGAAGAGTAGTAGTAGTAGTAGTATATTTTAACCCTGTATTATATATTTTTATCTTAATCTATTATCCATTTAAAATAATTATGAAAAATATTAATATTGCTATGTATTTTTTCTTGCCTATCTGGACAGGGTGTGAAGGTAAGTTTTCCAAATTTATATTGAATTTTTGTATTATTTATGTATTTACCATTTACCTACATCCTACATTCATACACAAAAATTACTATAACTCACACCTTATTATTTCCCAAAATGCTGGCCCACTTTTTACAATATAAAATATTAAAGATAGGTTTATCTATCTATAGTTTAATTATTTTATTATTATTATTATTATGGATAATTTATATAGCGCGTTTTCGTATAAATATACCTCAAGGGCGC
Source organism: Micrasema minimum (assembly GCA_022494985.1). Lineage (NCBI taxonomy): Eukaryota > Metazoa > Arthropoda > Insecta > Trichoptera > Brachycentridae > Micrasema > Micrasema minimum. Next base: position 190,567 of record JAGVSP010000308.1, read on the forward strand.
TTCAAATATTGAATTTAACGGCTCGGGAAATTTAAAGTGAGTGAAAACTCATTTTCTGAGTAGAAAATACCGTTATCAAAAAATATCGAAAGATTTTGAGAACATATAGGTCTTAGTTTCTTTCGAAACATCACTTCACTCTCACAGTTGCGCACTTCTGGTGGGAGAGCATTCCAAGCCACAGGGCCCGCAACCGCAAAAGCGCGCTTCCAAATTTTGTGCGCTGATTACGGATCGGTACTAAAACCCTGCCTATAGCTGTAGATGTAGCTGATCGAAGTGTGAGACGTCTTTCAGCTAGTTTATCTGGAATTGATTTTTACTGAAATATAAAGTAGAATATGGGTTAGCTCAGTTTAAATGCAATTTACGAGGATTATTCAGAAAGTAAGTGTACCTACCTAGTGTAGTTTTGTGAAATGAAATTAAGGTAAAATGTATTTCAAAAAGAAATAGAAATTAAGGTAACTTGTTGACTTGTTTCAAAAAGAACTTCATATCGTACCGTTCTATGAACGTGGTGTTGGCAAGAGAGTTTCTTTAGCCTTCCTCGAAGAACTTTCCTGCCAGATCTTTCTCCCCCTTCAGAACCTCTTTCTACACCGTTGTTGCAATTCCGACCCGTGTAGCAAGAGAAAGATTATAATTTAGCGTCAAGTCGATAGGTAATGCTGGCTCAATGTTTTGATTCTCCCCCTTGGTTGGGATGTCTTCCCCAACAAATGACCCCAAGATTGTTGCAATTAAAGCCGGAATGTAGCTTCCACGAAGGTGTCGCCAAACCACCGATCCAAGGCCAATCGGTCGATCGGTCGGCGACACGGGTAATGCTGTCTAATATGTCATTTTCATATATTTAAATGTATGAAATCGATTCCAAACCCACGCGTTGTGACACGCGGCGTGGCTCTAATATAATTCCGGCTTAAGGCTGTGCGAGGATGGGCTACATCGCGCAGGTCCTTTTGGTTTGAATGTTTTAAAAGTGGCCACTTGACCCAGCCAATGACAGGTCATAAGCCCTGTAAACGCTCGAATATCCATATTCCTGAATTTGAAAAAATTCTACCTCGAATCTGTAGGGATATAAAATGAAATATATACCTACTCCCGTCTTGGGATAAAATCCAGATTTGTGTACAAGTATTTGAACACGCCCGAAATGTTGTTTTAAAAGTGTTTTAGGGGTCTCACAATATTGTTGTCCGTTGGTGGTATCCACTTGATGAAGAAAATCAACCAAAATGATGCTTTTTCATTCTTAAAATATTGAGACCATGATTTATTTTGCCAGAAATATGCCGAAATTGCGGTTTTGTTTTTTTTTTGCAGATTGAGAATTGGTTTGACGCCTGTTTTTTTTTACTCAAGCGAGCAAAAAAACAAATTCATCTCCAGTCACAAAGTGCTCAGAAAATCCTCACCTTCCAAATCAAGTATCTTAAAAAACTCGCGGACGCTATTGATCTGAAGAAGCAGGCGGGAAAATTCTTTGCGGAGGACTATAGCAACTTGTGCTACTCCTCACCACATCCATTGTACACGGGTTGGCGATTATGTGGAAATATAGTCAACAAGTGTATCAACAATATCCTGTCATTTTTTTTCAAATACACTTTACCTAAAAAAATACAAAAATCCAGTACACTTACTTTCTGAATATGTCTAGTATTAAAAATGGTGAGTTGATAAATCGCCGATTGCCAGCCAGATGTTTAATAATTGTTTATGAGTATAAAATAATTAAGATTCACTGCGCTTGCTGCACCAATGCAGTGCCCTATGCACCATTAATTGCGGATAATAATTAAAAGTAATTAAACAATTAATAAACTTATAACAGTTTTTAGCTTAGTTGAATAACCTTTTGATTTTTTTCAAATTTGGTATTTTATTACCTTAGTAGTGGTACGAAAACATCCTCATTGTATTCAATTTACTTAATCATATTTTTGTAGTATAAAATAATCCAACATAAGTTCCTAATAAAACAACCTTTTTTGCATAGTTGGAGGTTTCAGCTTACTACATGTAACGCGCTGTTCGTCACCGTTCCTAAAGGAACTTTTTTACCATAGTAGAAGTTAATACCTTAGATCAAGTATTATTATATCAAATCTTTATCTATGGTTAATACTGTCGTAAAATTGTATTGTAATCACGGATGGCAATGGAATGCATTTTAATATTATGTAGTTAGTTTCTCGGAACTCTGCGGGACGTCTCTGGTGCACTGTTGACTTCGCCATATATATATTTCACCTGAGCTGACGTCATGCCTGACCAGTGTTTCCCGGAACTTGACTAGCCGGTACCTGCTAAAAGAAAGGCCGTAAGTTTTGGACAATTGTGGTACATATTAACCCGACACTCCCCGACAACGCTATTTTACGCATTTAGGCTGCTTAAGTCGCTGTTTTTCCGCTTTTTGTATCATTTTGGTAATTATGTTTATTTTCATTCGCTATGTTTATTGTTGTTTTTCTGCACTGTTCAATGTGCCCATCGTATAAAAATTTGTTGTATTTATTATTTTATTTAACCACCTCTAATATTCTACTAGCTCTAAACTATTTCTTTTTGTAAAAAAACACCTAAGGTTTGTTTTTAAATCCCCAAATGGTTCCAATTCTCATTCAAGAAACTCAAAAGACTCTGAAAGAAAAGACTTAAAACCATTAAAACCCTCATTCTTTTTCTTCTGACATACAATACAGTCATCTGAACACTATTTAAATTTAAGATACCTTAACATTAAAATGTAACAGATTGATAAAGAAGGAGCTTAAACTTGGTTCTAGTGTCCGAACATAACAATATACAGTAAATTTGAACTTCAGTTCGCGTAAGAACCGCTCATGACTCTTTCTAAATCTTTCACACTCTAACGTCATCCTTTCATTGGGAATTAATAAGTTCTCCGATTAACATCGCTGACGTTTCTATCTCCCTCCTTTTCCCTCACACCAAAGAGAGAGAGCAATACAAATTAACCGTTCTTTTTTCTTTATACTGGAGTCATAGCACACGAAATTGAAACGCCATCGTTTCGCAACATTTACAAATGATCTACGTATGTGCCATAAGAACGCGTAGCACTTACACCTTTAGTAGGTTATTTGTTGTTAATCTCAAAACCGATCCGCGATGCGGCGTGTATTTTAGGGCACCTAAGCGTCACGCGTTTTTTAATCCATTTTTTGTTTCTTTCACTCTCGCTGTTCGTGTATTGAGATTATCGCGTTAGAACGAGAGGCGATGTTTTCCCGCCTCGTATCTGACATCAAGCCTCGCACGTAGGTACTTAAATTTTCCCAAACCAAAGAATTAATGAATTGATAAAACATAAATTTTAATTTTAATTTAACAGTTAAAGCGCCCCTTGAGGTGTATTTATACGAAAACGGCGCTATATAAATGATAAAAATAAGGCGTAAGAAATCAAATGGACAATGTTGGAGAATTCCTGGGAGCCGTCTATAAAAACGTCAATTTATCAGTTTTGATATCGGGCACTGAGAAATGTGATATCAATAAAAATAGTGTTAATTAATACTGTGGATGCGGAATTTCACAGGTCGAGTCTCGGACTATCGAAAGAAGGAAGTCGCATTATTCGATTAACGTGATAAATGCCTACATTAAAAAAAACAAATTTTCAGTATGCATGTAATATAAAATAATATGTCTTGCTGAGTTAAGTAAGAGGCAAAATTTTCTTTTTTCTTAAATTGCGCGGGCTCAGTTTATGCTTGGGTGCATCACCCTAATATAAAATGCTCTCGGTGCCGGCACATCAGTATTCGTAATACAGAAGTTGTTTTTAAATCTTATTTAACGCTTTGTGGTTTTTCGATTGATTACTGGCAGAACGTTTTTTAAGAATTTTAATCACTCCTGTTTTTCAACGGATTTAACAAAGGTAGCGAAAAGAAGCAGTTATTAATTATTATTATAGTGATTTCTCCAAGGAACCAACAAAATAACGCTTACCGCAACCCTTAACCAATTATAGAAGGTATTTATGTAAGTAACTGAACAAAAGTTTTTTTTTAATTTGTTTAAATTATTTTATACATTTTGTTACATATAAATATAAATGGCTGACTTCAAATGACTAATCGTTCAACGAATTTATATACAATTTATTGATATCTCAACAGAGACGAGAAATTTGAAAAGGGAATATGGATATCTAGGCGCTTACGAGGTTTATGATCTGTCATTGGTTGAATTAAGTGGCCACTCAATGTATTACACAATTCCCATCAACCTTTGCCGATATGTAATTGGTCCGAAGCAGTGTCCTATGCACCGTAAGATACGGATAAGGGAAACGATGATACACAATTTATTCTCTCTTCGTTTCGGTCCATTGGTCACTCCGTCACGGATGTTGGTGATAATCGCACCACGGAGGCTCGAACCGCGGACCGCTAATTCACGAACGGAAACTGGGATCACTGCACCGCACCGTCTTCCAGGGTAATCGGGCAACAAAATGGCGTGTATTTTTTAAGAATAAAATCTTTTTTTGTCGTTTATTGACTTTATGAAAACGGTGATCGGAAAAATGTATCCTGATCGAAGTTGTATGAATAATTCCGATTTATTCATGGTAGTCCTGTAACAAAATTGATTAGGTATGTATGTACTTACGTCATTAAAAAATAATGAACAGTATTTTTTTCATGTCAAATTTACCATCTGCAAGGTTCTGTTTTCTGATTTTGTTTGTTTGTTTGTTTGTTTGTACATTTTTATTTAGCTATAAAAAAAATTCTTACAGCTAATATAATACTTTTTTTTTTCATCTAAATATTTATAACTGATCACAAAGATGCTTTTGATGTTTTTAGTGGTTAACGCGTTGAAACATTAAGTTGCTAACCCTCCAGGGCCCAGATTACAAACATAATAATATTATCTACATCGCAGTTGTGACGCATATATGACGTTAAATTGGTATATTTCAAAGAGATTTTACCAATCACACGTCATATGCGCGTCACAACTGCGATACATACATTTTATTATTATTGTAACTCATGGGGAATCTACATGTATTCTGTTATTTTTGAAATAAAAAAAAAAAAAAATTAAAAAAAAATCGATGTAGATCTATTTATTATGCCTGTAATCTGCGCTTCGATTCTGTTATTTTTTCCAACTACTGCGCATACGATTTTGTACTGAATTCGTATGCGCAGAAGTGTCCCCTGGGCTCAGGATTGGCTGAGATTGCCCCAAAATATTTCTCGGAAAAAAGGGCGGACTGATACTTTTTTCACTATTTATTTCACTATCATTTTACATTCTTTATCTCGCGGCTGTATATCATTTAACTAAAAATGAAAGTTATTGTATCTAAACAAAATTTTGCACTTTTTGCAGTCAATAAGTACCTAAACTAAATAATAAATAAACTCGAATTTAGTTAAAGGGGTAATTCAGCGATAAGCGCACTATAAATATATCAGTTGCTCGATCACAGATCAGTACCGACTCGGTAATAAGCGACGTGATAACGATTTCTTACCCATGGATGTTAAACGTTTTCGCGATCACAATGGAACACGCGTTAAAAGTTATCGATCGGGATTATTAAACGAGCGCATACTAGTCGCGAGCCATTTCCCGAGATATATATTATTCTCACATATTTTCATTCAATCTTTATTATAATTTAGCCGGTTTTCGGCAAGCCAAATATTGAGAAAAGCAGTCGACATAATAAAAAATCCGACAAGCGCGTTGATTTGACGTTTGACATAAGGCCGCGAAATATAGCGTAGTTCGGCTCCGCTCGGCTCAGATCGTCAATGCTCGCGGTATTAAACGTTATGTCATTGGGATCGCTCAAATCGTTAGCGTTAGCACGTGAATAGCACGCTTTTAACTACGTCGATAGTTATCTGTGCTTGAGCTACAGTTCCTCTATTCACTTATCACGCAGCTTTTCACGCTCATCACGTTTTTTGATAATCGACTTATCTCTACAAAAAAATGTTTTAAAGCGATGTTGCTTGTTGAAAAATTACATCAAAATGTGACTCGACTTTAGTTCAAAGGATACTACTACTACTTTTCCTTATCCGCACCCAATGATGAAGGGCACTATTGGTACACCAAGTGCAGTGTTAGGCAGATGATCAGTCTTACGCTTCAGTACTGCTGGAGGTATCACACATCAATTAGTTATGAAAGTCTCATGTAAATAATATTTCATGTTGACCCGTACGGGAATCGAACCCGCGACCTCAGGCACAGTAGCCAAATGCGCTACCAAAAATGCTACGAAGGCGGACAATGGATATCTACTCTAGAACTGATGAAGTTGTAGAATAGTGCTACAGGAATTTAATGCTGCTGGAGTTATCAATGAAAAAACGCTTTACTAACACAGCTAGACTAAAAAAAAAACATTTTGACATCTCAAGAGAGACGAGAAATTTGGAAGGGAATATGGATATCTAGGCGTTTACAGGGCTTGACCATCATTGGCTGGGTTAAGTGGCCACTTGATGTATGTATTACAATATTCCCCCATTTCACCCTAGTATTTGATATCCATATCTGCCAATATACAATAAAATGGCGCGACACTTCACATGTAAACACTCTCTGTCATCCCGAATCTCAGAATCTCACTTGCAATCATAAAGGTTTCTGCTAAAATGCTTAGCAATTTTCTCAATGGATGACAGAGAGTGCTCACATGTGAAGCGTCGCGCCATTTTTATTGTATATTGGCAGATATGGATATCAAATACTAGGTGAAATGGGGAATGTTGTAATATATCAAGTGGCCACTTAACCCAGCCAATGACGGGGCATAAGCCCTGTAAACGCCTAGATATCCATATTCCCTTCCAAAGTTCTCGTCTCTGTTGAGATGTCAAATTGTAATTATTAGCCCGTAATGGGTGAAATGCAGTTTTTGTCTACAAGTATTTGGACACACTCAAAATGTTGTTTATAAAAAAAAAAAATTTGTTTAATTTCGGTTTCCAAGGTAGAATGAATTCGTTTGACTTTAATTTGAAAATAAGAAAATCACGTGGACAGAACGCAAACGAAAGAAGAAAAACAAATAAAAACAATTTTTTTTAGCCCAAGGCGAAGGAATCACAAGAAATGTTATCGAATTAAAAAAAAACACGTGACTTTTGAAGCTGGCAAAATGCACGATTTTGATTCAATTAAATTTCTATGCAAATTAATTATGAAAATATTATTTTAGTATTTTGCCACGTTCGTGTACCATTACTAGGACATCTCATTCTAATCATTTAAAAAACATTTTTTATATTAAATACCTACGCTTATATCCCTCCCCTATCCATATCCCCTCCCTTTAATTAGGTGCAAACTGTGTTTTACTGTTAGTTTTTTGCTGACTCTGAGGATGACAACGCACTGTCAAAAAATGACAGTATTTGTTTAAATAAAGTGAATCATAAATAATTTACAAAGTTATTTTATTTCATTTTAAATAAATTCATTTGAATTTATTAATTTTCAATTTTTTTTATTATATTTTTTTTTTAAATATTTTTTTATTTCAATATATGTATTGTAAAGAAAAACAATACATGTCCTACTGAGTTGCCCACTGCAACTCGTCAGTAGGTAAATAAATACATGTTCAAACTATACGATGTCTATAAGAATATGACCAAGAAAAGTTATTCCATTTTTTTTATTTATAAAAAAATATTAGTAGGTAACATAATCTTTTTTTTATATATCCGCGCCCACGTACCTAAGCCATTTATGTTTATTTATTTATTTATTTATTCATTATTTATTCATTTATCATTATAAAACGCCTATACAGGCTTTTTCATAAAAAGTAGAATACAAAAAATATAAGCAAATACATAAAAATTAAAAATATATATAATACATAATATGCCATAAATACACAACAATACAATGCTAAAAGTTAAATTACAAAATGACTTGACTGATCCAATGCTGGAGTTGAAAATGTTTAAAAATATTGTTGAAAATTATTTATTTTTTGGTTGCGAACTTCGGGTAATTGCAAAAGTTGTTTTTCAATATTTTGTGGTGAAATAATTTTCTTTCTGATCAATGGAGTCAAAATTAAAAATTATTTTTTCTCTCAACAAAAAAGGAATTTTTTATTTCGTAGTTTCGTGGATTTTAACAAAACAACAAAAATTCTTACTCGTAAAGAAAGATTATTCCTTTTAAAAAAAGTAAAAAAAAAAAGATAAACTGACGATCTATATGAATCTATACGAATATAAAAATACATACAATATGTATGAGCATAGATTATATAGTATCTTTATATTTTAGAAGTAATCTTCAAAGAGCTTACGTTTTCTTCAAAATAAAGCATTTAAAAATACATAATTTAAGCTCAATCAGTTAGCAAAAGACTCACGAAAATTTATAAAAGTAAGCAAGGATTGAAATACCACAGAGTTCAGAATATAAATAAAACAAAGCTATAGAAATTCAATGTGTGTAATAAAAATATATAAGTATGTTTACAAGGTTAAGAAGATGTGTTTAGGCACGGTAAGTATATAGGTTATAATTTTGACAAGATATAACAAAGATATAATTGCAAATATAGGTTGAAAACTTAAGTAATGAATCCATCCATCGAATCATTCATACTGGAATTTACAATTAAAAAGTTCTACGTCGAAGATTAAAAAAAAAAAACAGGCTAGTGTTGAGATGAACGAAGTGATTTGGAGGTTAAGAATTTTAATTTTATGTAGAGGTGAAATTTTGAAGAGAGGTGAAGAATCCATGTATCGTCAGTGTGCAGTGTCCACATCAGGACCTGCACGAGGTGAAGCTTTGTTAATTAGTCCTTTGAGGCATCAAATTGTAAATATATCCTCACACGTGGTCCAGAATTTCACGCGTGAGCGATGACGGATATGGGATAATATCTGCGTTCCGTGATGTACCGGTCAGCGTGTGACACTCGGTAACTAGCTGATAACTAGACACGGATCAGTGTCTAGGCCATTTTTAATTTATAATATTCTAATATTATGTCAGGAGTAAGGAAGTAGGTATAAAGGGAGGGAATTAGACCTGAAAAGATTAAAGTGACTGGGCTGTAGTACGTAGTTTTGATTCGGGGATGGAAGTTAATATTAAAAAGCTATAACACTTACGATTACGTCTTCATTCCCCAGGATTTATGCCGGGTCGGCCTGAATAGAAAATAAATGCGGGCCGTTCGCCATGACAGTTATTTTTGCAAGAAGGAATCATAGACGAAAAAGCTCAGAACGAGATTTCACTTACCATAGAGCAGATTCTGTGGTAATGAAATAAGGTAGAATAACGGGGTCAAAAGTTAAATTGCTATTTTTTTATCAGTTAAAGGGAAGTCAGGAATGTCATTCTTACGAGAGGCGGGAGAATAACATGACAACACTCCCTTCCTCGATAAAAAAAAAAAGATTTCAAGAAGTTACTATTAGAGATTTGAAGATGAAGTTTTGGAGTAAGAATCAAACACATACGTACTACAACAAAATATGGGTTACCAAGTTGTATTAGTAATTTCCTGTGTGCCCTTGGTTCGAAGGTACACAAGGAAATAGTAGAATTCTGAAACATACAAAATTATTACATCACATAGAAATTCTAAAATAAAGTACGTAGATATTTCAGTCACTTGCTTGGACCATCTAGTAAATTTGGTTTTGGAGAACTGGCTTCGCTTGGGACTATTCCCTCATAGCAAAAACGAGCGCCGAGCAGTTCTTTGTCGAAACATTAAGGTTTAGTAACCTCGACTTCAGAAGCTGTCTTTAACAGAAGTAAACAAAGCGCTCTTTTTGGAGACTACACTCCAGATTTGACTTTTTATTTCATTATTAATACAAAAACAAGTTAAACAAAGCATTCTGTTTTGAGATGAAAACTCCAGAATGTTTTTGGGTTGGCGGACACTTGTCCTCAGTGATTGTGTGCATTTCTAGCACCTAAGATTAATTATCCTAAATACCACAGCATGACATCACAGCTGTTCAATAATCTAACATTATGTTTAGTAAACAAAAACTTAGAGAACTTTTATACACATCGTATAACTATGAACGTACACATTTTTTGTACAAGAAAAAACTAGGTCAAAGTCAAAAAAAAGGTTGTTGACAACGTGATACACTACAAGACAAAAACATCATTATCAAGAAACAAGATAAGGAATAGCATATAGCTAACTATCTACACGTTGAAAGGTTTGTGCAAAAAAAAAGAAAACAGGTAATTTCTATTATCAATTGAAATCAATATCACATCAAGGATTGATATTTATTACAGATTAATTTTGCAATTCACACCTCCAGACGTCTCCTTTAGCTAGCATTGCAAAATCAAAACTGGGGCAAGAATTTAAATGGAATGTTTTAGGAATGTTTTTTTTTGAGTATTTATTTATATGATTTATTAAGCAAACTGTTTTTTCTTTTTGACAACAAGAATCTATGAAAATCTCACCTACTGTCAAGAGTTTCATAGTCCCTTTACTAAGGACGGATAATAAACTTATGAACAATCTGTACTTACACTACATTAGAAGGTAAACAGATTTAAAAGAACATTCATTTTTCTCTTGCAAGTAGAAAATTCCCAGTGAAAGTTTGCTAGATAAGAATAAGATTTAATATTTAATTTGACAGTTATTAATTTTCATTACATTTTAAGATAATGTTTATTGTGTCGTGAAACTCACAGATTCTAGAGTCTGCATGGTGCACTTGAACAAACAATTAGATCAAAGCGAACGAAGTTGATTATTGTTTATTGAATTTTACTTGCAAGAAAAATAATGATGTGTACTGCCAAAGCAGTTTGTAAAAAGAACACAGTTTTTCCTAAAGATAAATGTAATTAGGTTCGAGTAAATGCTAACTTTTAGCCTAGACGCAAACCTCAAGCTAATTGTGATTGCACACAATCTAATATTTTTTTCTATTTTAGACTGTTTTTACCTGTCTACTGGTATCGCGCAAGTCTTCGGGAACATTGTCAGCCCCCTACTACAGAGGCTCTCGTGTAAAGAAGATAGAAATTAACCCCCAGAGCGTGGTTATTTCATAGAAAGTTTTCAGAAAAACAAGGCATGCAATCGCTTCTAGGATCGCACCCTCAAAAATAAGAGATGTCCTGCAACAGAACAAGGAGATACAGCGATACGCGTTTTTCCTTCGCGTACCGATCGTATGTACACAAGAAGAGAATTTTCTCGAGCAAAAGCGAGAAAACACACAAAAAAATCGTTTCCAGTGGGAAACACAAGACTCACAGTACAGTATTACGAACACATAATACAAAAAAAAAAATCCTTCAAAAAAAAAGAATACATCCATCACACATAATACGAGAATAATACACACGCGCGCCCTATTGCATTCCATCAAGTATTCTGCCTAACCACAACCCATCATAAAGATAATTTCTCAGACGAAATTTCAGAACAACACATTTACACAATGATGAATAAATTCACCGATTTATATTGAAGCAGGCATCGTGCCCTATGCACCAATACAATGATGAAAAACATTGTCTAGGCATCCGCCTTAAAAAAAAAAAAATTTTTTCAAAAAAAAAAAAAAATTTTTCTAAAGCAAAAGATGATAGTACATGGATGCCCTATGCACCATGCATATCAACGTATATTTAAGTAGAGTAAACTTTTCAAAAAAAAAAAGAAATATATTCAAAAAGATTTCCAGGCCATATAAGATTTGCATATAACACATCGCATGAATTTAATATTTGAATTGCCATCATTCACAGTGTAATGAAAATATTTTATATTATTCATAAACGCATTCAAAAACCAGTTTAAGCAATACCGATCAATGACCCAACAACATTCTAAAAATAGATTGTACGTGATTCGAGTATTTCATGCGTCATGACCTAAATATGACAGATAAATAAACTCCATAATAATTATCTATTGTCGACGATAGATGTCGCACTAGATTTATTCACATTTTAAAATAGTAAACAAGGTTATTACAATTGCATTTTTAGCAAATAAAAGTTTTCAAGAAATTTAAATATATAAGGATATATTGAATATATGCATTTACTATTTTTAAATTTGAATATTTAACAAGTGCAATATTTATTTTCCGTGAATGGAATTTAAATTTTTAATTGTAAATCGAACCCACACTAGAATCTAGAAACATACATAGATGTCACTTTAAACAAATTATGTTCAGAAAAAATAAATTATGAAAACATTTCAAAGTGTGTCTGATTACAGGCATGAGCTGTGACTCATCTTCAGCAGGAGTAATTTTCATTTATTCCAAAGCTTCCTTTATTTCAGCCATCGTTGTCTCAGGAGTGATTCTGATTTCCTCCATAATGCAACGAAAAAGTTTCGCCAAGCGAAAAAAAATTTAATAAAAAAATAGATTTGAGAAGTCAAAATAAGTTAAATAAACGATATGTTATAATATCAACCGTACAACCTGTATAATTTGCTGACGAAGTGTCGTCGGCCATGGTGCGTGTTCTCAGAGAATTTATATAATAGCAGCTCCATATTCCATTTAGTTCCTCAATAGTTAAACTTTCCAATTCGTCGTCTGTAATTTAAAAAAATATCTCAGTATCCATGCTTTACAAAAATGTCATAGTTTGCCCACTGTGCGAAAAAAGGCATAAAGAATAAATAAAGGAAAAGTCAATCCTGTATTTATAAAGATGTATTAACTTTTAAAATAGTTAATAGTAAGAATTTGCCTCATGGCATTAGATAATTGACAACAATCTACACTCCACATGTATGTAGGTAGGTAGAATTGGTAAAAGTTAATTTTACAAGTTTATTTGTAAAATTTACAGGTTATCATAGAATGATTTTCCACAATAATCTTCAGTAAAAAAGGAAGTAACGTTCACAGCACAGCACAAGATGTAAGATTCAATATATGAATTGAAAAAAAAAAAATGTTGTTCAGAATACACGCATGTTCCAAACACAAGTTATTTCACAGAAAAAACTATTCTGCAAAATATTAGATAATTCAGCTTTTTTTTCACTACTGAAATAGATTCACTTCCAGATGGTTCAATAATATAAAAGATAAAACTTCTTTTTACTAAGAATTCAGCAAAAAAAGAAAAAAAAACAAGATGAGAAATCAAATTTCTCACAGCACAAGTGTATTGTATCAAGGTTGCCACAAGAGTGTTTTTTGATTCTACCCACGCCAGCTTTTTCCATCAAGTTTGTGACAAACTTAATTTAAAAAAAATTTCTACCTTCATGTTCAAATGCATACAGTAGATATATTTTGTCCAAAAAAAAAATTTTTGAGAGATTGTGTTATTTTTTCTCAAAAAAAAAAAAAAGGTAAAATAACCAAGATCATGCCAGCCTACAGCATATTTGTGACATGCAAAAATAGCCACACAATGTGATGTCTTCTGCATCAGTATGTTAGCAGAACAAAAAAACATAAGTAGACATATAATGTCTGACTTAATTTTAGAGAATTTGTATTCTCATAGGAAAGTAAATCACCAGTAGCTTTCTGTATCAGAAAATTGATTAGAAAGAAAAGAAAAATAAACAAAAAATAGAACTTCAATAATGAGCGATTTCACCTGATTCTTTGTCAGATGTTCTCCTTCTTGGCTGCAGGGTTGAAGTAGCGTTCAAACGTCATAGCAGCACGCCTACTCTAGTCCTTGCATCTGGTTGCAGCATCAAGTTGCTCTGCCATGTCCTCCGTCTTGGCACGTTCAGAGGTTGGGGATTTTTGGGAAGGGAATGAGATAGAGGTTTTGACATAATATATAAATATAATAATAATATAAGTTTTATTACATTCTTACCGTCTGTGGTGGGATGATTTCAAAGATTATAGAAGTTTATAGAGATAAATGGGCGCCAGTGAGTCAAATATTACATACAATAAGTAAAGTCAGGGTTAATTATTAAAGACAGGGTGAACTTGGCCCCGCGTTGAAGGTGACATTGTAACGTAGAGGGTGAGAGGCTTACCTGATTGGCTCCACAACCTCAGACGCTCACCTGCATAGCTCAATCAGTTAGCAAAAGACTCACGAAAATTTATAAAAGTAAGCAAGGATTGAAATACCACAGAGTTCAGAAATATAAATAAAAACAAAGCTATAGAAATTCAATGTGTGTAATTAAAATATAAGTATGTTTACAAGGTTAAGATGATGTGTTAGGCACGGTAAGTATATAGGTTATAATTTTGACAAGATATAATAAAAGATATAATTGCAAATATAGGTTGAAAACTTAAGTAATGAATCCATCCATCGAATCATTCATACTGGAATTTACAATTAAAAAGTTCTACGTCGAAGATTAAAAAAAAAAACAGGCTAGTGTTGAGATGAACGAAGTGATTTGGAGGTTAATAATTTTAATTTTATGTAGAGGTGAAATTTTGAAGAGAGGTGAAGAATCCATGTATCGTCAGTGTGCAGTGTCCACATCAGGACCTGCACGAGGTGAAGCTTTGTTAATTAGTCCTTTGAGGCATCAAATTGTAAAATATATCCTCACACGTGATCCGGAATTTCACGCGTGAGCGATGACGGATATGGGATAATATCTGCGTTCCGTGATGTACCGGTCAGCGTGTGACACTCGGTAACTACTGATAACTAGACACGGATCAGTGTCTAGGCCATTTTTAAATTTATATAATATATATAATATTATATCATGAGTAATATAGAAGGGTATAAAGGGAGGGAATTAGACCTGAAAAAAAGATTAAAGTGACTGGGCTGTAGTACGTAGTTTTGATTCGGGGATGGAAGTTAATATTAAAAAGCTATAACACTTACGATTACGTCTTCATCCCCAGGATTTATGCCGGGTCGGCCTGAATAGAAAATAAATGCGGCCGTTCGCCATGACAGTTATTTTTGCAAGAAGGAATCATAGACGAAAAAGCTCAGAACGAGATTTCACTTACCATAGAGCAGATTCTGTGGTAATGAAATAAGGTAGAATAACGGGGTCAAAAGTTAAATTGCTATTTTATATCGCGGCCGTACGTCAAACGTCAAATCATCGCGCTTGTCGGATTTTTTATTATGTCGACTGCTTTTCTCAATATTTGGCTTGCCGAAAACCGGCTAAATGCAATACGGCACACGAGAAAGATTGAATGAAGGTATATGTGCGAATAGGATATATCTCGGGAAATGGCTCGCGACTAGAAGCGCTCGGTTAATAATCCCGATCGATAACTTTTAACGCGTGTTCCATTGTGATCGCGCGAAAACGTTAAACATCCATGGGTAAGAAATCGTTATCACGTCGCTTATTACCGAGTCGGTAGTGATCTGTGATCGAGCAACATGAGGCGAAGCGGACAGCCAGTAAATAACGATAACATTTTCATTAGAGATCAAGATAACGCTACATTTAGTATTTAAATTCCAGTACCTTTGGACTATTAAGTGCGGTTAAGGTAAAGGAGGAGGAATACGTTCTAGAAGGCGTTTTGGTGAATAATATATATCTTTCAATTACTTTTCATTTCGATAACATGTATTATAGAACTGACCTTACTCAATCGTATCCTACCCTACTCAATAACTGACAATTACTATTATGGCCACATTTTTTCTTTCGAATTGTACCAAGCGACTTCGTACTAGGATACCTTTCTTTTCTATTAATTGAGTTATCTTTGAAAATCGCCTTTATTTCTACTATCATTGACGTCATTAATTTATCAGTGGATAGAAAGGTACCACGAAATTTAATATTATGCGGAGACGTTCATTTAAATATGAAAAAACTCCGTAGTCTTCATAATATAGTAAGTAGGTATTTCGTAGTCTTCATAACATAGTAAGTAGGTATTTCGTAGTCTTCATAACATAGTAAGTAGGTATTTCGTAGTCTTCATAACATAGTAAGTAGGTATTTCAGTGGGAAAGGTTTCATTGTACTAATTTTGAAGCGTAAGGCTGATTATCTTGATGTAAAAAAACTTTTGGTTGTCTGTAAAGTCGGTTTACGGACGATAATTTTACGTGATAACATCATTAGAAAACATTGATGAAAAATAGCATACTTTTATGAATTGAATTGAATTATTATTACTGAATTATCATTATTTTGTAAAATACAAAGCAGGAGTTGATTGAAAATTACAATTTTTTCCATAAATTAACATTTTTTTTGTTTTTTCTTCTTGTGTGCTGCTGCTGTCTCTCTTCTACTCGGACGCATCGGCCGATGGAGTGGAAGAGAGATAGATGCGTCACAAACCGAACGCTTAGGCCGATCGTGCCTCTCTATCGCTTGTTCCGCTCTCTCGCTAGCACACTCGGCTCAGGCGGAACGTGACAATGAGTCATGCTTCTTCGTGTGTGCAGCCGGCGTTCATCGATTTATTAGACGTTATCACGACAAAAAGAGATCAATATACATTGCACTTGGTGTACCAATGCAAGTACACCATTAGGTCCGGATAAGGAAAAGTAGTAATTGTATTAAAATATACATTGCTTTTCTAAGACGTAATCTATCTACATACATACGTTTAACATTTTTCGAAACTCTTCGATCCACCTTGTCATTGTCAAGCTTGTCAATACTTCCTAGAAGTTCCTAGATACTCTGGATGATTTGATGAATGATCTGATGAATTTTAATGCCTCGATTTAAATTATTTTATAGCCACAACTCGCAATCAACACTCCTACCGTCCACTTCTCTCTAATGACGCTTTACTGACTTCCGAGCCATGCGAGCTTCTGTTTGAAAAAAAAACCTACTGCTTATAAAAAGAACATCACGACTATAAACTGTTTTTATTACCGCTACCAATGGTTGCCAATTATTTTTAGATGATAGCGTGTACCTTGACGTTTTGAAAAACTTGTTTTTGAGCAAATTTCCACCTGAAAGACGCACCGAGCGTTCAACCAGCCCAAAACCAAACTGGTTTTCGCAAACAATTTGAGAATAAAGCCGATTACGCCATCGCAATACTCTTATTATCTGATCTACTTAAAACGGAAATTATACTGTACCGAAATTACTCATGGAGTACCTCAGGGCTAGCACTTTGGGCCCATTTTAATAAACTCTAACCATCACGCCATTTCTCTGAAGGGGTAGGCAGAGAGGATAGAACGCCACACCACTCTGTCCTGGCACACTTTTCTTGCTTCCTCCACATTCATACATCTTCTCATGCACGCACGGCGATTATTCCGACTTTTCACATGGTCACTTACAAATATTTGATGTACTTGCCGTGTCTTACTCGGCCTAATTGTTGTAATGTTTAATTGCTTAGTGTCTAATTATAATGAAATGTCCCAGAATGAGTTCTATAACTAAAGTGGGAATACAACCTTGTTTGTATTGTATTTCGATGCCACTATTTTTAATAATAGGCTTTTTGCGAGTGGGGATTTTTTTATTTGATTAATATAAAGTCTAGGGGGGCATAATTAAATGCTTTTGAAGAAAATTAGAAACTGTAAGAAGCCATTTTATCGCATTGGCTGGTATACCTACAGGTTTTTTTTTTACAAATTTCATTGGGATTAAATATGAAACTGTATAGGTCCCTACCTAGTTAAAATATATTATAATCTTTAATGTTTTTATGATTATTCTTCTTCCTCATAAGTACCTACTAGTAATTTCTTAAATTATTCTATGCTGAGATTAATTTCAGTATTTTTTATTCTGTACGATAAACGTGTTCGTTAAATTTTGGGCAGTAAATCTTAACCGGTTTTTTTATGTAGGATGTTAAATAACTAAATTCCAATTAGATACAGCCTATACTAAACTATTATTTATGCATCTTTTAACAGAACCGAAAATTAGTACTTTTTAATGCACATTTGAATCGAATCAAGTTTTAAAAAATGTGTGTTGTAATTATTTTAAACACGTTTACGTGATTTTACTTTATTTTAAAACTTTTTTGAAAATGGAGAATGGGGTTCCTTCCGATTTTTTATTTAAAAAAATTGCAATATAAATTGGAAAATTTTTAAATTTTTTTTACGATGTGTCATGAATTTTCTAGCGCGGTTTGAAATAGCGCTTTTTCAAATCGCTCGCAAAATCCTCCATTTGGCGCGCATGCGGTGTGACGTCACAGCAATATAGGCGCTTACAACAGAATGAAATTTCACCCCTTTCACGGCGGACGGGTATGACGTCATTAGCCAATAACGGGCGTTAAAAATCATTCGTATTTTCGTGTTTTTTAAAACATAAATTTATTAATAAAAACTATTTTTTGAGTATTGTGTTTTAATATCGTTGGAATTGTAAAAATATACTTGAAATATTTATAACGTTTTTTAAGAATATTCATGTTATCTGGAAGAACCCTATTATAACAAAACTGTAAATTATAGTTTCCCAAATGATCAATGATATCTTAGCAGATTATACGACATATCAGAAACCTTATAAATGCCGTAACTTGCGCAACCCCTTCTCACATACAACATACACCCTCACCCTTTTTTTTTTCTCACACACCTTTTCATACTAGTGCATTGATATGTATACTTGTTATTATAGTGTTATTATTTTGACTACGCTAATGTTATAATAACTATTTGTAAAACTATTGAAATCCTGATTAATTAAAATTAAATATTAAAAAACAATCTACTCTTTTGTGGTAATGACAGATAGTTCAAAATGATGATTTTAAACAGTCCTTCTGAATTCTAGTTGGTCGTCGGATCGAATGCCCAATCCGACACGACTTGATTCCTATTTTCAAGCACGAATCTCTTGGATTATATCGAAATACATACGTAAAAAAATTCTTATGTAAAAAATTACAGAATTTAATATTATTTCGGAGTGCATCTTTTAAACATTTTTTGGTGTTATTTTCATATCTCCTATCCACACCTAATGCTGCACAGGGCACTGCATTGGTACACCAACTGCAGTGCATCTTGATAATTTATTAAGAAGGTACATGAAGGCAAGATGATCGGTCTTACGCATCTGAGTTATTGTTTTTTTAAAATCTAATTACACTTGAGTAATTTGGCAACGCTGAACAATACTGTCTTCCTAAGCATACTACCGTAATCGACATATCATGATCTATAAAGTAGTGCAAATTTAAAAGATTACTTTTGTATTTTACTTTCATATTTCAATAATTATTAAAACATCAAGTAGGTACCTACTATTAATCATTATTGAAGAAACATTACTCCAGGTACCTACATGCAATATAGGTATAGCTCACATGAAATAATTATATGAAAAATATCCCTGCGTGTTTCGTCAAGACAGAATTAAAATGATCATTTTATTAATGATGATAGCGCGTTTTTTTTTCAAAATCTTCTGATATGTAAAAGTTATGCTTAGGACGGCAGAATAGTTAAACGCCGAGACTTCCATTGCTGCAGAGACAGCAACAACGTTGGTGATGATTCATGAAATAACTCTACGTCAGATGTGTAGAACTTATTATTTTATGGCGTCGCGTCGTCACCAACGAAAGTATTCGCAGCCGCCATAGAATAGTTGCTGTTGGATGCGCCTGGCCAGAATGTTGGGATTGCTGTGTGCTAAACCAACCTTGTTGCCATATTTGCAGTTTACCTACAGCAATGGAAAACGGGCTTTAGAAATCTATTTCATGCACCTGCGCTTCGATTCTGTAAGTGTTTTTAAACTAGTGCGCAGACGATTTTGTACTGAATTTGTATGCGCAGAAGTGTCTAAAACCTTTAGAGAATCTCACCGCAGGAAGATATGTGTTATTCCTAATAATTGGGTTCATTCCGATTTTTGATTTTCGATTTTTTTTTTTTAAATTTTTACGATGTCATGAATTTTCTAGCGCGGTTTAAAATAGCACTTTTTCAAATCGCTCGCAAAATCCTCCATTTGGGCGCGCATGCGGTGTGACGTCACAGCAATATGGGCCCTCACTACGGAATGAATTTCACGCCTTTCACGGTGGACGGGAACGACGTCATTAGCCAATAACGGGCGTTAAAAATCATTCGTATTTTCGTGTTTTTAAACACATAAATTTATAAATGAAAACAAAATTTTTGATCATTGTGTTTTATATCGTTGGAATTGTAAAAAATATACTTTAAATATTTATAACGTTTTCAAGGATATTCATGCTATCGGGAAGAACCCCATTATCCAAAATACCTAAAGAAAGATTGTAGTAATTGCAAATAATGTCTCTGTAACTGTAGATAAATCATTATTCTTAGTTGAACGATGTGCCATTTAGGGTCAATAATAATAATTTATGGAGACGTCGAATGATTCATCATAATTTGTATGTAATATTCGACTGATCTAGATAGATAATCGAATAATTTATTGAAAATATGATATATTCATTCGCAACTACCGCAATTCCTTTAATAAATTATTAGGAATTACGCATTTTTTGTTTACATAATGCGCACTTTATACGGGACCGAAAACTGTACAGTTTCTTGTGCAGTTTTTTATTCAGTACAGTCTGTCAAAAACACGCTAAATATGCATATTTTTAAATCGCGATCGTAAGTTATGTAATGTAATATGTTATTTGTTTTTTTATGTTTTTAAAATCATTCTAACTAACTAACCATTACGCCATTTCCCCGTAGGGGTAGGCAGAGAGGATAGAACGCCATACCACTCTGTCCTGACAGACTTCCTTTGCTTCCTCTACATTCATACATCTTCTCATGCACATACGCCGGTTATTCCGACTTTTCACATGTCCACTTTCAAGTACTTGACGTACTTGGTCATTCAAGCATTTAATATATCAATATATTTATGCTTAAACGTTTACATAAAAAACATTAACTGTCAGGTCAGCCAAACTAACAATTGCGCAAACCATCCAATATTCCATACAGTTTTCGCATTATACGGGACAGTTTGCAAACTGCACAGGAAATTGTACAGTTTTCTGTCCGTAATGAAGTGCGCTTTAGATGCGTTATAGACGCAAGTTGCAAGTTGCTTACAGGTTGTATCTACTATAGTGGGAATCCTAGCCAAACTCAATTTTAATACGGCTTATAGAAAATGATTGTATGTAGAATGAAAATGACTAGTTTAATTATGTACAACATTTTTCTCGACTGTTACTGTTTGCGATCTTCGTTTGCTAGCTTCGTGATCCTGAGTTGCCGAATCAAGCTAAAAGCTTAGCAAACCTAATCACTAAACACTAAACAGGCCACTCACGATTGGATTGTAATGAATGTTTGAAATAACCGGAAGCTAAACAGTAAATAATTATTGTAGCTAATTCATTTGTTACAATCACTGAATATTTTTAATTAGCAAAACTGAAGCGAAAGATGTTAAAAAGAAGCTAAAATAATTCTCAATATTGAATTCTCGCCTTTATTACGTGTTTTTCGATTTTTAAGTTGTTTGCGATAACAGCGAAGGATGAAAAATGTATTTAGGTATTCATCGGTTTTTGGATGTTTGTTTGAAAAATTGTTTATT